>JAYXIM010008267.1:0-104549 GCA_037575425.1 Anastrepha fraterculus | reverse complement strand
TTGCGGATCCATGACTCAAGTTTCTGGTTTTTTGTCGTCGGCCTGTCAATTTCGGTCAGTTGCCATTGCACTGCTGCTAATGGTGATGCTCCGCCTGGTGCTACATGATTCCGCTGATGGTCGAGAGAAACTTCTCTATCATTAGAATGACTACATCGTCCGCATAAGCCACTACCTTCATCCTTTTCTTGCTCATGGTAAGCAAGACTAATTTCAATTCATTTAAGACTAATTTCAAAGTCAGACTGGTGACCAAAAATGTGCTCGTATCTTTTGCCTAACGAAGTGCATTTGCGTCGCATAATTACCTGATTTGCATAGCTAAAGACATCTGCCACATTAACATTTTGTGTACCCACCAGCGGCGCTACTAAGAAATTTCGTCTTAACACCTTCTTAATTACAATATTTAACCCCATGGAAAGACCGCAATTAACTTGTCTCAATTAATTAATGACATTCTTCGAAAGGATACACAAAATTTGTTGTTACTTTTGCGAAGCACCTTCAAAAGAATGCGTTGCGTTGCGTTGCGTTGGGCTGCTAATACTTATCCTAGCTGTCGGTCATTAAGTATGAACAAGGAATGCTTTAAGTACTCTATCGCAGCCATCGTCGCCAACGCAGTCGCCAACTAAGCGCAGGGGCGCAAATACAATTAAAATAAAATAGAGCACAATTAACGTCATTAGATGCGAAAAGTGACGGAGGTCAATGCAATAGAAGAGAATGGGGAATTGAGCCCGCGTTGATGTTGAAAAAATTAATGTTTAATGAGTGAGCGTAGTCAAGAACTCGCAGCTGCTTACAGATTGTTTGTTGATGCTCGACGCTCAGACGTGCTGCGCTACAGGTCAAGGACTGCGCACTGCAGTGCGGCTATTGCACTCGAAGAGTACCCAAATTGCTGGCATTACTGCGAGAGGCATGGAATTTATACTACATAATGATTTTTCTCATTTCCTCGCATTTTTTAATTTTATATTTTGTTTGAAGAGTTTGGGAAAATCGATAGCCAACTTATACATATTTTTTGATCTCTTTTTTTATGTTTTTATGTGTTCATTTTTGTGTCCTGGCTTATCAAAATGTCTACAATGTTGCGCAACAGCAACATAAATCATTTTAATGCTTCATCTTCAGGTACTTCAGTTATTCGTTTTTACTATAGCTTTCATTATGGGGTTTTGTTTTTGGCATTAATTCCTTGCTTGGCAAAGTCAAAAGCTCTTCGACTTTCTTTGTTGCAAGGATTTAATAGCATTTAAGCGCTAAAAGCCAGCACAGCTGTCCCTGGGTTGCTTGATTGACTATTGTTGTTGATGTTGTTGTTGTTGTCCACTAGCAACTAGCTGTTTTACGCTCCATGTACACACAAACCTACATACGTACGTACTTACCCATAGAATCCAAATTGTCGAGTTGAAAGTCAAGTGCAATATAATTTTGTGTACCAACACAGTTATTGTGTTGTTTTTGTTACAACACTTGCCTCTTTAGTATTATTTCTGTTGCTGCTGCTGTTGTTGTTGTTGCTCCTCTTGTTTTTGTACTTAAGACCCGCATTTCGTTAATGAAATGCAACACATTTGAAGTGTTGCCTTCACACCAACGAAAAACACTCGAAAGGTGCCTGCAGTCAAAGAAGTGGTGCATGCAACCATGCAATCATGTGGCAGCAATATGCCAACCAACCAACCATAATGCAGGGTGTTTGAATAAAATCGCAGATTTTGTGTTGGAAATAAAAAAAATGCAAGAAAATTTGTCGCAGAAAAAATTTAGATGGCATACCAAGCTTTGTTGGGTGTTTGGACGAGCTCATCCTTCTGTTTGTGGCGCGCGTTTTCCCGACTAGAAATTTTGGTAAGGCGGTCATTAGGCGCAAATAAGGCAGACCGCATTCCAAATTTGCGCCTCATAAGGCAGCCAAACTAGGCCCAAGTCCCGAAAGGTATCGCCACACATCTTCCTCATTAGGCGCAGGTTCGAAAAACCGAACTTGGGTAATACTCCGGATGCCCTTCTACAAATCAGTTAGGGATTCCAATTTATGCCTAAGTGAGACACTGCCACAGATTTTCGTGACCACAACCAAATTTGGTATTGTTCTGGCATGCCAATCTTAGCCTTGCCTAACGTGGGCCTGGTAAGGTAATAGTGAGGCGTGCCTCAGTAAGGCCTGCCTAATTCGGGCCTAACTGATTCTTGGGCATGCCTCACTGTAATTCTAGTCGGGTGGATGTAGTTCCACAAAGAACCTACACAAGGGACCTACAGTTTTAAGCCGACAGTTCTCGGACCGGCAGATGGTTTTTATGAGGAGCTTTTTCATGGCTTTTTTCGCTTACCGAGAGACGACCGCTACTAGAAAAACTTTTCCTATCATTCGGTTTTTCATATCCCAGGTTTCGAATTAAAACATTTGGGAATGGTAGCTACGCACCAACCCATTTGCTGAAATTATTATTTTTATTTCATCATGTTTTTAAGTCCATCGCATTTATGTATGTCGAACTCTTCTGGTAGCCGTAGACGAGAGAGAGCAGCTAATACCTGGTGCCGACGTCTAAAACTAGAAAAACCGCTGCATGAACCTCAGTTGTAGTGAATAGAAAGCTTTGCCGCACAACCGATCCGAGAGTTAGAGAAATCTTGTTGTATCCCTATTTTCAAACTTGCAACCCTAAATATGTAGGTAGATTACTTCGAGGTTTACACCTCGACCTCATGGTCTTTTGTGTCCTCTACTTATCACAGTAGCACATCCAGACCCAGTTCCCTTATTTAACTCAGGATGGAGCTGGGTTGGATTGAGTGCCTTTCTTCTAGCTGCAGCTGGCCGAGATGTCTCAGCCTTCTCCGCGCTCCGCTTCAATGAGAAGGTGCACTGGAGTCTCTTGGGATTGGGCGCAGCAACGACAAGAATCAGTGGACCATATCCCGATCATGTGCAAATGATTGCGCAGTCTGCAGTGACCTGTGAGAATGCCCGTGAGTATTCTTAGTCTATCCTTGGGGAGGGTTTTTTGAGTGGTTTAAACGTATTTTAGTTGTACCCTCCCAGTAAGGATTTCGCCTGGCGTAGCCACGTTTTTCGGTGCTAGCATTCATCCTTTAACCTTACCTCTTCACTCCTAAGCTTCTGCTTGATTGTGTGTTGTCGCATAGCAAGGAAGGGCTCGGGTGATATTAATTGCGGGGCCGCAGCCTCTCTCGCCAATGCGTCCGGTTCTTCGTTTCTAGTTATACCCCTGTGCTTTGGAATCCAAATTAGCCGGATGCGGATTGTACGTTCTTACTAAATTCAGTTTCTCGATACACTCAATTACCAGTGAGGGCTTAATCTCACAGGATGATAGAGCCTTGAGTGCCGCCTAACTGCCGCTCAGAATGGAAATTCGCTCATTCCGGATATTCCTGTCTAAGTTTATCTCTTTACATAGACAAATGGCATACATCTCCGCTTGGAAGATGCTTGGAAAGCTACCCATCGCCACAGAACGCTTGGTTTGGCGGCCATGTATTCCAGCGCCTATGCCTTTTGGTGTATTCGAGCCATCTGTGTACCAGTGCAGGGTACACCCCTTCTGTTTCGTGACAAAAACAGGTCAACTCTAATTTAACCCATCGTCTAGTTCAACTTGCACCCTTAGAATATGAGTTAAGTGCCCACCACAGTTCCTTTGGCAAGACAGGATCCGCATACGACGATCCCCAACAATTTTTTGCGCTTACTTTGGGTTGTAAATCATTTATACCGCATAGGGTTTCGTTCTTCAACTCTGAAATTGGCTTGCGAGGCAGCCCCAGAGAGAGAAATCGAATGGTGTCAAATCGCAAGATCTCAGCGGGCCTGTTTCCTCGTGTTTCGTGTGATAAAACTTCCAGAGAACTTCTTTTGCAATATAGCCATTGTTTCATGCACTGTGTGGCAAGTAGCACCGTTCTTTTCAAACGACATATCAGCCAATAAAGCTATCAAGCTCTCGATAATAGTTCCATTTTTATATATCCATATTTAAGATGTTTAGAAAGAAAAAAATTACTGCTTCCTTTTTTTCAAATTAGTTCAAAAGCAAAAACTAAAAGATTCAATCGAAGTCTAAACATAATAACTGAATGCTATTGTGAGATCCAATACGACTATTACTGATGGCTAACCCAGTTTTGCTGAACAGTCGTCCAACTTCCGTGATGTTTATTATTATAAATTCCTAGGGTTCCAGTGTGGAATATAGGGTCTCGACGAATTTCTTTCTCTCTCTTTTGCGCTGTTCTCTTAACTTTGTTCCAGCTAATCTTCATGGTGCGGGTTTCTGACTCCAGCAGTCGTCTCCAGGTATTCGCTGGTCTTCCACGTCTGCTGCTTTCAGTCAATGGCGGTCCGTGTTAGGTCACCATTTGCTCTGCGTGGAACATGGCCAATCCAGCCCATTTTCTGTTTCACATCTCTTCGTGATGTTGCCGGAATACAAACGATTTTGTTCTCATCCTTTTTGGAATCAATTAACAACTAAAAGGAATTGGTCTTTGAAATTTTATTGGCTTTAAATTTTGTGCATTTTGTTTACCCAAATTTTAGTTCCCAAGCCAAGTGTTTCGTTTATCTCATAACGAAAGTGCTCTATTATCAATAGTGGATAAAAAATATCGCTAGAACGCAAGAAAATAAAAAAATTCGATACATCGGTAGTGCCATCGATAGCCTGCTAGCTCTATTATCGAAGTCCATGTCATCTAATCAGGTCATAAACCGGTTGTTCATCTTTCATCGTAACGGTGTTCCCTGCATCGAGATATTGGTTAATGCGTGACTACCACTGCCTGGGTGCCTGGGTTCGAATCTCCGGAGATGAAACACGAAATGATTGGATTTTTTTTTCTGATAGCAACCGCTCCTAGACAGACAACGCCAAACCTCCGAGTGTATTTCTGGCATGAAAAAGTTCTCATCCATTGACAGTCGGCTGAAAAGCTGTAGGTCCCTCCGTTTAATAGAAAGCATCATGACACACACAAAAAATTGAAGGAGGAGCTCGGCCAAACACCATCCTTTACTTTTTGTAATCGCCAATTATTTATATATAGGATTTGTAGTACCTCAAATACTGCCGTTTAGCTGATTGTCGACTCAGACAAACGGATATGTTGACCGAACGTTCCCAGGACAGTCGGTTCTACGTAACCGGAACGACCCGAATTTATATTTCGCTAAGGATTACCACCTCAGCAGCATTCCCCGTGCATGTATGGCGAATGTTTATGCTGCTACAACAACAAAAACAACCGAAAAAATCACGCATTTGCAGAAGCACTTCTGTAGAAGAACTTCTTGCAGAACGTTTGAATCACTTTTACACTTGAGTTGAACAACAATATCGCTCCATGACTAAGTTTGCCAAAGCCTGTAGTAACAATTTTCTCAAAAGCAATAAAAAAGTGTCCATATCACAATTAATTGCTGTCAAAGCTCTGCATCATCACCCTATACAAGCAGCTACGTGCAGGTGTGACGACTTTTAAGCCTGGCTGACTAGCTGACTAACAGACTGCCTGACTGATTCTGGCTGAATGAATGAATGAATGGATGCTTGGCTAGCTTACTGACTGCCTGACTGCCTGGCTGGCTGGTTGACTGGCTTAGCATTAGCGAATGACTGTTGCCACTAGCAACACGGCCACCAACAACCAGTAACCAGCAACACCACCATCACTATCACTGGCCTTGCCATCGAGCGAGCACATTTTGCCACTTTGGCATAATGCATTTTAATGAAATTATTATGTTAAACAGCATGTCAAACGTGTAAAATGCGCTCGGTTGGCTTTGATGTCGTTAGGGCGCGATAATAATTGAAATGAATGCACTGTTGCAAGCAATGCCAACGCCAGCGCCACCATCACCTGCGCCTTTGCATTCGTCACCACAATAGCGCTGATGTTTTGTCGCTTACTATACGCTTATGCCACGCCTCTCATACTTTCCGTTTGCCGCATACATACAAACATTTAATGCTCTCAATGCGAGCTTTATTTATTTAATTTTTCAAGTGGTCTTTTATGTCACAGGTTCAGCGTCCGTCATATCCACTGTTTTTATTTCGTGCCTCTGAGTGTGGGGTGTTGTCTGGCTGCTGGCTGCTGGCTTACTGTATAGGTGTACCAAAATGCGAATTTTCAACTCCATTGTAGCTGCTTTTATTTGCACAAAAAAACAAAAAAAAACTTGTTGTTGCTGTAAAATCGATTGATTGTGTAATGTTATTATGTCATAAATGGATTAACTGACGCTGGTGAATTTACATGCGACTGCCAGCTATAAGCCTTCTCTCCACATCGTTAATATTTTGTGGATTTTGTGATTTTCGGCGCATACATTTTTAATTTGTATTCAGTTAATTATGTTTACATAACGAAGAACAACAACAAAACGAGACATTGAAAAGTAAACAGTTTCTTTATTCATTAAATTTTACAATTGGCTTTGCAGACGTCATTCAACTTTGTTTTATGGTCATTATTAGTGATGTGCGCGCTAAAATAGAGCCGCATTTGTTAATATTTTTACTATGTTGGAGGTTTGCTGCGGCTGCTACACTCGCTTTGCTGTCACTACTGCGGCTGTAGTTACTGCGATAGCTGCTGTGGTCTTGATTTCGTGTTACAAATCATCAAAGATGTTGCTCAGTTCGAGCAGCAGATAGTAAACTTCATAGTTTTCAAAGAGTTGCACAGTACTGAGAGGCAATTTTTTATTCTTTTGAGTTTTGTTGTGCTGTATTTTTATGCTTCCGCAGCAAAACTCACAAATTTGCATACGACAAAACTGCTGTTACCTGCCACACCCGACCGACTGTCGCAGATCTTCCTGTCATTAAGCAGAAGAAACTATAGGCAGCTGGTTGGACTGATGACGGGCCAGTCTCAGACAGTGCGCTCTGCCCAGCATGTGAAGAGAAAAGTGAGACGGCGAACCTCTTCCTGTGCGTCTGCCTGGCTTTCGCTCGAATCAGCCTTGACGTCTTTGGCACTGATGTGTTAAGAAGCGATCACCTTGGCTCTTGGCACCACAAGATCTACTCAGATTTCTTCGCAGGTCGTTTAGATTTAAAGAAATTTGAAAAGGGAACCCGAGTGCAGTACCAGGAACTTAATGTTAGGTGCTGTGTTTACTAGTTGTTCCTACCACAAAAAAAAAAAACGAAAAACAAAACAAAAATTCCAAAGTCTGTCTAAGACAAGCGTTACCGCTATAACTTAGAAGCTATTGGACTAATTCGATTCTAACAAATTGTTTTGCTTGATCTTGTCATATTTACTATACCCAATTTTCAATAAAATTTATAGTGAGCACCTCACAGCTTTGAGTCACAGGTTATTCAATAAGTTTTGCACTTCGATAAGAAAAACACAATTGTGTGGTTTGAAATACACTTCATTATTCAATATAGCCTCCCTGAGCGACAATGCATTTGTTCCAAGGAGATTCCAATTTATGAATTCCATCTGACTCATGTCATTTCTGTGTCCAGCAGTCAGTAGACTCCAATGCACCTTCTCCCAGAATGCAGCGCTATAGCCTGGATAAGGTTGAGACATCTTGGCCAACTGTGGCCAGAAGAAAGGCACATACGCTCAGCCCACCTCAGCTCTATCCTGAGTTTAATAAGGGAACTGGGTGTGGATAAGGTACTGTGATGAGTAGGGGGCACAAAAGACACTTCTCCTGGAAGTAAGGATCTAGAATAGTTGCAAAGTACACTTCCACAACTGTTACGACCTCATCAACGCTTTCCACGCATGAATTCTCTTAGGTCTGAAAACAGATGGAAGTCGCTGGGGGTCAAATCTGGTGCATACAGTGGATGCTCCATCACTTCGAACTTTAATTCATCGATTTTAGCCACTGTCAAAATGCTCTTCTGACATTGTTGGTGCATTGTGCTGATGAAAAAGAATTTTTTTCTTTTGCAAACTGGGGGTTTTAACAATTTTTTTCCCTCAACTAGTTGAAGAGGTTATAATAACATTTACAATTTACTGTTTCGCCAGTTTGCAAGTAATTCTCCAACGAAATTCCTTTCGCATTCCAAAAAACTGACTCTAACACCTTCTTGGCCGATTTCAGGACACGAACTCGTTTCGGCCCCGAACAGCCGGGTTTACACCACTCTTTAGCCTCCTGTTTTAATTTAAAATCATGTTGACAGACCCAAGTCTCATCCATTGACATAAATCTTGCCTTTCGGAAATGCACTAAATGTTACTGAGTATATGCCATGGGAAGCTACGATTTTACTCCGTCTTTCAGGCAGCACTCGGATTCCTGTGACGAAAAATTCAAGTTCTTTTGACTTGATCCATTCATTGAGCCAGTTTGCGATGCTCTTGTAAGAAGTGATCGAAACAGATGTTAATCCGAAGGTGCAATGTCTGGGGAATACGGCGGGTTGTGCAAACTTTCCCAATTCAGTCCCTCTAAATATTTCTGGACCGATTTAGTAATGTGTGGTCTGGCGTTGACATGCAGCAAAATCTGTTTATCACGTCGACCGTCCCATTATTTATTAATTTAGCGGCCGCCGTTACCGAATGGGTTGATGTGTGACTACCATTCGGAATTCACAGAGGGAACGTTGGCTCGAATCTCGGTGAAACACCAAAATTAGGAAAAAGTTGTTTCTAATAGCGGTCGGTCCTCGGCAGGCAATGGCAAACCTACGAGTGCATTTCTGCCATGAAAAACCTGCTCATAAAAAATATGTGCCATTCGGAGTCGGTTTCATACTATAGGTCCCTCCATTTCTGGAACAACATCAAGACGCACGCCACAAATAGGAGGAGAAGATCGGCCAAACACCAAAAAAAAAAGGCTGGACGCGCCAATTATATACAAGGTGAAGTCCAAAATAATCAAGACTGGCGTCATAAAAATGGTTTTGGTGGGGGCATCTTTTTAATGAGTCAGTGCTTTGGAAACGTACATCCCTAGCTGACTTGCAGTGAAAGCTTGGTGACATTCGGTTCAGTGGATATTGGTGGAATTTTCTTCGGGACTAATACCGAGATTTCGAGATCCTGAAAGTATCGGGATTGTAAAAATAGAAAAAATAATCATCCCTAATCTCTATGTTTGGTAGTACGGTGATAAAGGCAATAAATACGGCCTGCTGTTTTGCCACATGCAGCCGCCTTTCCCACACTCTGCGCTCACAATTATAATATTTTTCTCATTCACCTTTGAGCTGAAAATTAAATTTTGACTCAAACGCAGTATAATTTGTTTATAACGCAATAGCTAAATTAGCTCATTGTTTTTTGTTTCGCGTTTGGTCATTTGTCTACTTCAATGCGTTGTCCACAAAAAGTCAGCAAACAAAAAACGCTTGAAGCGAAGTAGGCGTGTGAATGGAGTCCCAGCGTTACAATTGGCGGATGATTAATTTTCTACTTTTGGAAGAAACCTTTTCATCATTAATATTTTCTGCGTTGCTTATTTCCATGTTACTATTTATTATTTTATTATTTACCTTTGCTGCCGTATTGTGCACGAGGGTCGTCGCTATTTATTTTGTGAGGCTATTAATAGAAAAAGCATTAAAAACATAAACTGCACAGAGGGCGATTTATCTTCTTTTTTTTGTTTTAATGCTTGGATTAATGGGTGTGGGTAGCTTTTTGAAATTTATTTAGTAAACCAAAATCTTTTAGTAGTTTTATTTCCAGGTTCCATGTAGGTATAATAGCTCGCTGATTCCGAAAATCGAATAAATTTGAGAGGTATTTGCAATTTAACGTTATTCAGCTAAAAAACATATGGGTGTCTTTTTTAGAGGTTAGGTTTTCAAGATGAAATAAAACGTATGTATATAATTTAATGTTATGGCCAAGAATTTAGCTTTATTATAAAGATAAGGGTTTGCCATTATGTTTTAAAAATGATTTCGGGCAAGTGGCCGCCGCGGCTGGCTCGAATAAATTCCAGCCGAGAGGCCCAATTTTCGACCACTTTTTGCAGCAATTGGGGCCGTATGTCAGCAATAACACGCCGAATATTCTCTTCCAAGACGTCAATCGTCTCGGGCTTATCTGCGTAGACAAGCGACTTCACATAGCCCCACATGAAATAGTCCAGCGGTGTTATATCGCACGATCTTGGAGGCCACGCCACAGGTCCACGGCGCGAGATAATGCGCTCACCAAAAGTTTCCTTCAATAAATCGATTGTTGCGTTGGCTGTATGGCATGTAGCGCCGTCTTGTTGGAACCAAAGGTCGTCCACATCAACATCGTCCAATTCAGGCATGAAAAAGTCATTAATCATGGCTCTACAGCGCTCTTCATTGACTGTAACATTATGGCCGGCTTCATTTTTAAAAAAATATGGACCAATGATTCCCTCTGCCCATAGAGCACACCAAACAGTGACTTTTTTAAGGATGTAACGGCGTCTCAGCAATGGCTTGTGGATTATGTTCACTCCAAATGCGACAAGTTTGCTTATTGGCATACCCATTCAACCAAAAGTGAGCTTCATCGCTGAACAAAATTTTCTTGTGAAAATCGGGATCGGTGGCCATCTCGTTTTGGGCCCAAATTTGCACGATTTGCAAACGTTGTTCAGGTGTAAGTCTATTCATTATGAAATGGCAAACCAAACTGAGCATAAATAAAGTGACAGCTGTCAAAAAGACCATCTACGAAAAAAGTAGTGCCAACTTGAAAACCTAACCTCTAAAAAAACACGCTGTATTTGTTTGTTAGGTTATGGTGGTAGTCGGTCTGTACGACCAACTCACTTAAACTTACAGGCCCGTTGTAATACCACTGTGCGGCACGGGGACAACATTTATTTTTCTGGGTGGAGCCATTTTGTGACTCCTGTGAAGCACAGGATTGGTTCCATCCCAACGCCAGACAGTTCCATAAGGGAATTGAATTGGAAAAGTATCAACCTCGAAGACCTACTCTGATTCTATCGGCGGCTGGACAATTAAAACAAAAATGTTCAACTGTTTCTTTCTCTTCCTAATCTCTACAACTTCAAGAATATTCATAGGTGAAAACTCTTAGTCTCAGAGAATGTCTGCCAGAGAATGTATACAAGCCACGACCTTCGTGATATTCTGTTTTTAAAGGCTAAGCAGTAGCCTTGCAGTTACGCCCGTGTCTTCATCTCTCCATGCCCTTTTGGCCTCTTGTGTAATGTTTTTCTCAATCCTACCTAACAACACTTAGACTTTCCAAACCTGCTAATATAAAATTTACCCTCGTATTTAAGTTTTACATTGAAGAACTGCGTGGACATACTTTTGAAGATTAATGAAGCGATTTTTCGAGGCAAATATTAATAAACAAATAAAAGGCAATTAATTAAATACACATTTTTTTCTATTTTTTTTTATTATTTTATGTAATTTATTATATAAAAAAATTCTAACTACATGCAAGGTGTCTTAATTAATACTTTTGAAATATACAAATTCGAAATAACTTCCACTCTTGAAAAAGTTTCTGTTCGTTTTGTGTTTTTATAATTTTTTTTTATATGTAAGTAACTTTTTTTTATAAAAATAATATTAATATTAAATTATAATGTTTTTATATATGGTTAAAATTTTTTCTTTATTTAAAAAAATTTCTTTTAAAAAATGTTTGTTTATACTCATATATAAAAAAAATTAAAAACAAGAAATTATAAAAAAATGTTACTTATACATATGTATATAAAAATTGTTTATATACATATAAAAAACAAAATATATATTATATAAAAAAATTGTTACCCATATACAAAAAAAAAAAAATTGTAAAAAAATTATAAAAAGAGAAATATATATAAAAAAATGGGTAACAATTAATATAATATAGTTAAAAAAAAAATAAAGTTATACAAAAAATAAAAATTATATAAAAAAACATTTTTTCATATAAATTTTGGTTTTTCTTTTAATTTTGTTGTTTTTAAATTATTATTTTTATTTATAAATTTTTTCTTGTTTTTTTAAAATGTTTTTGTTTTATACTTTTTTTTGTGTTTTTTTGTTTTAATATATATTTCTTTTAAATATGTTTTTTTACATTTTTGTGTTTTTTTTTTTTTTTTGAAAAAATTCTTTTATATAATTTTCGTTTTTTTGTTTTTGTTTTGCTTTTTTCTTTTATTTAAGGAGTAGGCGTCGAAAGCCTGCATCTCGCTAATTTCGATTTTTTAACTCAACTAAACCTCCTATCGTCCAAGTATCCTCTCGATACTACCGTAAACTAAATCGTTGGGTGGCTCTATAAGTACATCAGCTACAGTTCAAATCCACGTCTTCAAAAGTCGCAACTAATTGGCAATTCCCTTCTGCGAAACCACCTCAGTAGGTCCATTAGGGCTTGTCCACCGCATCCGTATTTGTAAGAGTCCTACGGTTCAAGAGTCCAAAATGTTCAGAATCACCTGAGGAATCGATTTAGTAATATCTGGGTTTGTATGAGCCCGTTGAACCATCTGTCCGTGACACTATGCCTCTAATGGAAGTATTAAGTACAATTAGCTGAAATTTTGTCTACGGTCGATGACGTCAACGAAATAAATAAACCTTTTTCTACACTTTTGAGAAATGGGTGTGCCATCGCTTCGGAATCATGCTCGGATGCGGAGGGCCAATCCCCAACCCATCTTAATTTTCACAGATTAACGAAACCAATAGGCCCTTTGTTGCTCCTAGAAACCACGCGAAATATGTATATATTTTATGGTGGCATGATTTGGAGGGCAAAGGTGCCCATTTCTTCATGCCTCGGAGAAAAACGTGACAGACTCTAATAGCGAGCCAAACCGACAGCCGAGATTTGTATCACATTATCTAAATTTTGTTTCAGTTTTCACCGCTTCGAACTTTGAACAACTAACAAAAACATCAGATTTGTAGCTAACCACTCCAAAACTCCCCAATCTTTTATAGGAGCTTAGCTTCAAGTAATTTAATAATTTGCAATTCGATCTCAGTTACTGGGTCTTAAAGGATTAACTTGCGAATCTCTTGCCAATAAAATGCGACTTTGGACTAAGTAGGCAGGCTATTGAGCAGCAAAGTTCTCTTTCCACGAACAAAAATCATGACGAAAAGTTTATGAGCGTCTCATCAATCCCGTCCTATTTTATCTCACTGAGGGTCGAACGATGGCAACATCCGATGAGGCGTCCCTTGAAGTGTTTGAGAGAGAAAAATTCAGCGAAAGATTTTTGAGCTTTTGCAACTTGTCGTAGGCGATGGAACAATGAGCTGTGTAAGCTTTACGGCGTCAGAGACACGGCGCCAGCGCAGAAAGATTCAGTGTAAAATTTTGGCGTTACTCGTAATCCACTTAGCTCGTTTTTGATCCATTCCACTGTCAAGTGCGTGGATGGAGTTCACTTACACTCTTCCGTACCTGCTACTCTTTGCTTTTACTTACTTTACATTATAATGGAATTAGTTATTTAAATCAGCATTAAATTAGCATCAAACATGTTCACCTCATTTAACCTACCCGCCAGCAGTGCATGATTTTTCTCGTCTTTACACATAATGCGTATTTAAACGTCCATGCGCCTTAGGGTATGCATTGCTATGTAGCTTTTTCCATTACGCGCTTCACCTCCCAATCCACAAATTTGTTAGTTAAATATATTCCCCATCACTTTTATAGGCTTTCAATAGCGTCTTACACACGAACACACACACACACACGTGGACATATCTGCACTCTCGTTTTCTTTTAGGCTTTCTCGTCCACACTAACTTTTACTTCTCTCTTTAATATGCAAATCACATTTCCGTTTGTAATCTGAGATAAGAGCTAAAACTTTGTACAACTCACTGCTTTCATGTAACTGCTCTCATAATTTTTGCCTCCAGTGTTACGAGCGTCCGCATATACCCAACAATAACAAAGTTCATTTGCTTTTTCTGCTTCATCAACAAACATTTCACTTGCAATTATTTTCCAATTACAAAACAAAACTTTTTGTTCACTCCATACCCAGCCCGCACTTGCTGCTACTGACTTTTAGTGGCCATATACAAATATATGCATACATATTTGTTGTTGTCTATGTTTTTTGTTCTTTTTTCTGCCGCCCCGCAAAACATTTTCAAGTATTATTGTTCGAACTTTTAACTTTACCATTAAGAAAGTTGTAAATTTTCCTGATATTACCAAACATTATTTGTGGCAATGTGGCGAGGGCTGGAGTGGTGAGAGGAATTTTGGAGTGGCGGGCATACAACTTTGATAGGTTTTGCTTGTTTTCATATATAATTCCAGTTCCGACCGCAAGTCGAGGAAAATGCCATACAAAGCATTTACTTATTTTCTGCTCTTGGCCCAATAAGGGGAGTGAGTGGGCACAGCGCCATTACTCACTCAATTCAGGCTACGCTCGAACTTCTTCTTTCAATTTGTGTTGTTTTCTGTTTCTTTTCCTGTGTAAACGTGTTTCTTTTTACAAGTTCCAACCAATGCCCTCAATGCTTTCCTGGCTGCGTAATTGATTCAATTGACCGCAAGTAGCCAATTAAACTCGTAATTGAATGAGATTTTGCGAAAACTGTGTACTCTTGTAGCGAAATTATCTGCAAAAGCATAACACAAACAAAGTTGCATACTTTGGTGTTAATAAACTTCTTCATTGCAAAAATTAGAATGACGAATGAGATTATCGTAAGTAGTAGAAAATTTGAGAAAATTCATCACTTAAAAGTCAATTAAAGAATGGGATGTAAATTATAGTGCCTTGATTGTTGTGTGTGATGTAAACTACCTTTTTGGTGTATAAAAAGCTTTTCTTACGCCGCTTAATCAAAGCACTTTCATGGCGTCTTATTTAGTCGATTAATTTCGCATTAGATTGAATTAACAAAGTACAATGAACATTTCTTTGTCTGCTTCTGCTTTTGGTTGTTTTGCTTTTACTCGTAATTCGTATTGAACGTATGCAGAAATACGACACTGCAGCTAATGATTGTTGAGTACAGTTCTCTTTTATTACTCGTATTAATGTCTCTATACGAAATAAATTTGACTGTTGAGTGTTCTTTTAATTTGTACAGTTTACCCTCTCTCCCTCTCTATTGAAAACTGCTGAGAGTTGATGCAAGCAATCATATAACGAAGCTAATGCAAAACAATGGGTAGCCCCTAGCACACTTTCTGTTGCTTTATTGTTTTCGTTACTCAACATTCTATAGATCGCGGCCTAACTGTGTATAGTATACTCTGCTTTCGTCCAGTTGTTGAGCACAGGAGATGAGTACATAGTTTGCAAACGCCAACGAATCAGCTGTGTAATGCCTCTGCAGCGTACAGCCTCTTTGCAGTACTTTGTGTAATTTTTGTGTTTTATGTAAAGTTATTGTTTACCAGCTATGAGAGAGTGAGTTTCTAACTAGCGAGAGTAACTTGAAGTAGTTCATAGATTATGTTTTCAAGAGGTTGTTCATTCAACGCGCAAAAACTAAAGACACGAGTGTTTCTAAGATTGTACATTTAGTGAAACGTTAATGCTAACAATTGTGTAGTCCAATGTGAGATTATGTAGGTCTGCCTAAAGATGTCGAACGTGCGTTCAGTGCTTATTTTCTTAATCCCCAACAACGTATACATCTCTCATAGAATATGATTTAAAGGTTCCATAGTATGACTTCTATCAATCCGAAATTTATAATCAGTAAGATTTTCCGCCCTTTTATTACACAATAACCAAGACAGGGGTGCAAAAGACCATGAGCTCGATGTGCAAACTTTATTTTCATTCAAGACGTTTTGTGTATTCTGATTGCCTGCCCTTAGGTAGGTAGGTAGGTAGGTAGGTAGGTAGGTGAAATGGTTGAAGTGCCAGTTTTGCACTCCTCAAGTAGCACTAAACCGCCGTTTTGATATCGTTATGAGACCTCCAACAGGCAAATATCTACAGCCAGCCTGATTTAGGTTGGTGCACTGCCCCAGGTTGTCGAAGAAAGGAGCACCCAGTGACCTTAATCGTCTAGCTACCAAACCCGGACTTTTACAGTGAAAATGCTCAACAGTCTCCTTCTCTGAAAGGCCCTCACAGCTTTTGCAATGGGATTTAATGGTAAACCTAGCCGAGGAGTCCAAAGGTCTTTCTGAGTCCTTCGTGTATTGTACTGGGGCCAAAGAGTTTTCGAAATAGCACATGAAGAAATGGATCTGCTCTGCGCTTTACTGAGAAGTAATATGTGCAATTTCACTTCAACAGCAGTCAGGGGGACGCCGGTGACCGGGTAGAAGGTCTCTGAGGCCAATTCAGTTCCTCTCCTGGCAAGCTCATAAGCAATTTCATTTCCCTCTATGTTCCTATGCCCTTGAAAGCAGATCAGAGAATTGTTACCTGCACACACAAGAGATTTGATCCCCACTCCGCCACTTAAATTTGCGCTTTATAAATATTGCTAGGCGTTTGCCGTAGCTGCATTGCGTGTGTGTGTGTGTGATTACCATTCGGTAGAACTCGTATTCGAAACTCACTAAGGGCATGAAAGATCATATGGTAGAAAGAGCTTTTTCTAAAAGGGATTGCCTCTTGGCAGATAATGACAAACATACTCATGTATTTCGGCTATGAATTTGTAAAATAACTTGATGCTCGCCACACAATGATGGAGCAGAAGCTCAGCTACACATCTAGCGAAGGATATACGCTTCACAAACTTTCTGTTGTTGGTACTGAATTTCTCTAGTACCCAGTTGTTCTTAAGATTTACTCCTTAGTCAAGGCGTTTTACTTATAAGGTACTGTTCTCACTCTGCTTTGACTAGAAAGTACAATCTGTTTGATGTCATATTTCTTCGTCAATTCGTAGCTGTTAATATTGCTTTGAAAAAGTTCTATGCTAATATTTAATTAAAGTTTTAACCACTTAAAAGCGTTCTTATCAATATAGAAATCCATTATTCGATAGGCCAATGGTGGCAAATGGTTTGACCAGATATGGTGTTTGGCCAGAATATTCTGCAGATGATACGGAGGCATTTGTTGGCGAAAGATTGTAGCCTCTGTGTAATGGTATTGGATACCAGCCATGTTTCACTTGTATACAACAATACTGACTTCACACATGAGCTGAATATTCGCGCTCTAAACCTGGAGATTTGCGAACCCGCCCATACTGTATGCATTCGCATGCCACCCTTGCTTTGTTTAGTCTGCTGTTGATATCTTCATCTGCTCCGCAGCCTGTCGTGATTGTGCAGCCGCATATAGTTTCTATATTTCCACATATACATCCAATTGAAAATGTAGTGAAGTTGATTTTAGGAGAGTTTTAGATTTTCTGAAATTTACATACACTTCCATTTCAAATAATATTGAGCTTTAGCAAAAATGGTGCATGTACATCAAAGTGTTAATTTGATCGTTTTCACTTGTTGAGATAATAGTCAGGTGTGAGAGAGCTCCACTGGGCTGACAGTTCGTGCTTGTTGAATGCGCCTTGGGTTGCATGAAATTCACTCTTAAGTAGTTGAAAAAAATAAAATATTTTAAAAAATATGATTCAAACGGCAAACATGGAAAATTATAAAATAAAACAAAGTCTCGATGTGATAGCCGATCGAGAGTGAGCAAAGAATTGTATGAGATCAATCCAAATTCCAGTTTTTCAAATAAGTTACGTTTTGCTCAATTCAAAGTTTATTTACTCGAATAAATTCACTCTTTTAGGAATTGGAAACTAACATTAATTGAGTAATTGAGTAACTGGAATTGTGGCTCACTAAAATTTCGAATATCAATTAATCTGTGCCCTGCTATGAACGTCTATGTTTAATTGCCAAACTGAGTTGCTATTCCAAACGATGTATGGGTATTTGTCTCAATCACTTGCTGTTGCAGTGAATTTTTTTTTTTTTTTAATTTTTAATATACTTAATTCATTTATCGAATTCCCTTAATCAAGGCAAAAATACCCATGCCACTTCGATATTTTCTCCGGCCGTGTAACTGCAGCAGCCGCCGAAGCGTGGAATTGCAAACAAACATGAAAACTTTGCGCTTTGTAATTTGCAAGTAAAATAAAAATAAAAAAATTTGAAATGTGTCCGGCTGGCATAAATAAATACAGCCGTAGCCGTCTTTCTGAATTTGGCGGCAGTTATTTACTTTTGCACTGTCTTTTTTTTATTTGAACCATACGATTTTTTGCCTTTGAAGTATTTTCACGTTAATTAAGTAATTAAGCGCAAATACAATCAATTCGTTTGATGTTTAATTTTTTTTCTTTATTTGCTTCTGCTTTTGTGTTCAGTTGAGAATTATATCAGATAACAGGCACACAATGCCATGGATATCGATAGCAAAGTAAAAAATTCATTTAAATGAAAATTATAATAAAAAAGGAGTGAAAAAAAAAACAAATATCACAGGCTCTTTATTGAAAAACATACCAACGGAGTTACGAACATCAACTGGGTAAACCCAATTTGCGATAGGTTTGATGAACTTTGCTTTGTAAATTTTTTGCAAATTGCGTACTTTTTCATCAAATATAGTGGTTAGATTTTTTTGGAATGATTTTATTTTTTGTATGGAATTTTCAATATATTTTATGAAGACAGCATAGTAAAAACCATGTAAATCAAAGTTATAAGCTTTATGCAAATAAAAAAAAAACAAAATGAATAAAAATTTCACAAGGTCCGGCACTCGAAGTGTAACTAATTAAAAAGGCCGTAAATTTAGTTTGGAAAATTACTTTTATTCAATTCAAAGTAAAAAATGTGTGAAAATAATACGAAATTAAGAATCAATTTACTTTTGCTTGATATGACCACTTTTCCCCTTGACTATGGCCTTGAGACGGTCGAGAAACGAATCGCAAGCGCCCGAATGTGACTGGCATGTATTTTGGGCCACTCGCGGACAATGGCTTTTTTCAGCGCCTCGAGACTGGTGAATCTTTTAGTTCGGTCCTTGCTCTCCACAATGGGCCAAAGAGAATAATCCATCGGACTCGCGGCTGATGAATTTGACAGCCATTGTGTGGACGTCATGAAGTTCGGAACGTTGTTTTTGAACTATTCTTGGTTCACCCGAGCTTTGTGAGTCGGTGTCGAGTCCTGTTGGAACGTCCATGGTCTACCGCCGAAATGTTTGTCTGTCCAAAGCAACTTCCAGAATACTCTCCCGATAATATTTCGCATTTACCTTGACGCCAGGCTCGATGAAAACCGATTGGAGAGCGCCCATCTGCGGTTACAGCGGCCCAAACCATTACCTGTGGCGGGTGCTGCCTCCTGGTGGCCAATCGATGATTCAAATTCTCGTATGAACGGTCGATCAAATAAACTATCGTTTTGGGAATTTACGAATTGCCTCAATTTGAAAAATTTTCTCGTCAGAAAACACGATGTTCGCCCAATCGATGCAACTCCTTCGCTCTCTCAAATCTGACTTGTTGCTGCTTTGGTGTGAGATCGCGCGCCTTTTGGATCTTGTAAGGCTTGACTTTAGGATCATTTTTTCAGTATGCGGCGGCTGCTACGGTCAGATATTTACAGTTCTTTCGCCATTTGATTGGCACTTCTTCGGGTATTTCGCTCAATTCACTTCTTCACTCTTTGAACCATTTCACGTGACGTTGCAGTCTTTTGATGGCCACATGCATGATGTTTCGTGATGCTACCAGTGCATCAGCTGCGGGAGCAATCTGAAGTTGGTTACACTTCGAGAGGTGGACCTTGTACTTTTAATATTTTTTCTTTGCTAGCGACATTGGGTGGGGAATAATGCATGGAAATGGTTTGCAAAGTTCAAAAATGGTGACTTTGACGTCGATGACGCGTTTTGCAGCGGAAGGCCTTCTGAATTCAGTGAAGAACGTCTCAAATCATTTTTGAAGGAGAACGATCGTTAAAATAGTCGTGAATTGGCGGAAAAATTAACTGCGATCATAAAATGATTCTCAGTCACCTTCTTTCAGTGGGATTTACCGAAAACTTGGGAGCCTGGGTGTCTCACGAGCTCATCGGAACAAACAAAGAAAACCGCCATGGAGCAACATGGGGTCATAAACAGTGATTTTTGTACCGAAACGTCATGGGAGATGAGAAATGGTGCCTATATATCAAAGTGAAGCAAAGAAACGAGTTGGTGGTTGAAGGAGATAAACCAAAGCCGAGATTCAAGCCGGATCTTCATCCAAAGAAGTTGACGATATGTGTTTGGTGAGACTGGGAGGATATGGCGCACTGGGAAATGCTCAAAAAAATGCCACTGTTAATAAGAAGCTCTACATTGCACAGTTACGTCGTGAGAATGAGGCTGTTCGACTGAAAAGACCTGATCGACATGGTCAAACCATACTCCTTCATGACAACGCCAGACCCCAAGTTGCACAAATCGTCAAAGCAGCACTCCAAGAGCTCGTGTAGGAGGTCCTTCATCATCTTCCGTATTCTCCACACCTCGCATCGATCGATTGCCATCTTTTACGCTTCTTGTCAAACTCTATAAAGGGCGTTATTTTCGATAACAAAGATATCCTTGAAAACTGGCTCAACCACTTCTTTGGCGCCCGGTCCGATTTTTGGCGGAACTGCATCAACAAATTAGTCAAGAGGTGGGAAGAGGTTGTAAACAGCAACGGCGAATATATCATTGATAACTTATTGACATAATTATTGCTTTTTGTTTGAATAAAAGTCTTCGTTAAAAACGCTGCGAACTTATTCCCCAACGAATATAAAGTGAGGTGTCTGATTTTGTTTCTTTTAAGGTGTCTGATATTGTTGTAAGGAAAGTCGATATGTACCGCTTTTGTTTCATTTAAATTTATGCGTCATTTTTTCTGCATTCAGAGAAGATTTAATGGGATTTTTAATCAATCAAAATGCAGGTTGGCTTCTCAATTAAAAAAATAAATTTTTTTTTTAAATTATCGAAGTGTATCTGGAAGTATTAATGCCATTTTTAATTACCATAAAAACTGCACCAAGTTGAAAATCAAAATCTTATTATTAAATTTATATCTTTCTAACCAAAATTGTATAACTTCATCAACGATTAATCATAACCGCAGCAATCCTTGAATCAACCCTCTCTCAAAGCATCGCCCCATGCGTATGCCCTCAGAGTTATGCAACCACTCGCCTAAGAACTTTAACTTTTTCACAAGTTGCCACAATGCTTGAGTGCGCATTATAAATATTTTCGAGTATATTTTATTATATAATTTATGAGTGTTTGCGCATTTTGACGCTTCAACGACCAACTGGAGTAACCAACCGTCGCAGCAACTGGCGTATTTGCCGGTTGCAAGCAAGTTCCAGTTACTCTACACTACTTGGCTCGTATCCTTGTCATACAACAAACAACAAATAATACATTTCAAGTGCTTTGTGTAGCACCAACTGACTCACGTACTTCATAACTGTCTGGATATACACCTGCTGAAATTCATACTTCAAAAAGATAAAAATTATAATTTTTCCAGCTGTGAAAACAACCACCGGAACCAGCAAAGCACGGATCTGGAAAAGGCAAAAAGTCCTGCCAAAAAAAAAACAAAATGGGTTTGTTTGTGCGGCACAATAAATTACTTACAATTACAGAGGTAGCGCGCAGATAAACGAAATCGCATTAAATCAACTTTGAAGTTAAAGGCAGCAGCATTTTGCACTGTATTTGTTGAAAGTATTTTGCTTTTTTTTTTTAATTTTTTTCTTTTTTCTTGTTTTTTTGGCGCGTCAACAAAAACAATACAAACGCGCAAAAAGGCGAAAATTTACGCTTGAAAAAGCATTTTTAACAAACGCCGTTTACACATAACTACATATATATACATTTACACACACACATACACATGCACACGCACACATAAATGCATGAATTTGTACATAAATTGGCGATTTTCATGCGCCAAATGAGCCGCTTTGCATTTGAAGGCAGTTGGTGTTGGCTGCAACACCAAACAACAGCTTGCCAAAGCAATTGAAGTGCTCGCCGCTGTTGCTGGAAGCGCTTGCGGCGGGTTGCTTTTGGTCCATTGCAGTGCGCCGCTCAGCTCAATTCAGTTCGGCCCGGTGCCCGGTGCCTGGTGACTAGTGCCTGGTTCAGCTCAACCCAGCCCAGCGCGGTGAGGCTCTTCTTGCCTCGTCTAAGGTGTTGTTGGCTTAAATAAATGGCAGACATTTATTAGCTCGTTTGTAAAGGTAGCACCGTTTAACTGTTACCTCAAGTGGGGGAGTTACTCAGTGTGTGTGTGTGAGTGTGGGTGTGTGTGTGTTTGTGTGGCGATATGCCTATTAGTGATTTTGCTGCCACGACCAACAACGCTTTTGTTAACTTACCTTTGCTTTGGTTGTCGGCTATTTGCTCAACACTTCTGGTGCACATTCGGCACACATACATGCACAGTTATACACTCGCAAGTGTAGGGTACACAGTTGCTTACCAGGTATACCTCGCAGTAGTTGTTGCTTTTTAGGTGTACTAGTATGTATGGCTGGCTATATTTGTGTGTTTCGTATGCTCGCTTATGTATTAGAAATTTGCTTTGCCGATTCAACATTTAAGTGGCTCACTAACGAAGCTGCCACTTAGTTAAATAGTGTTGCACGTAGAGCAAATATGTTTATTTTTGATTTTTTTTTTTTTAATTTAATCGTTTTCAAACAATCAGTTCTACCCAAATGTTTTATTCGCATGGGTACCTTTTTTCTGTGTTGTGGAGTATAAATCTGGGTGGGTGATATGGTTTTTTTGCAGGCGAAAGCTCGATATTTACCGAAAATTGCTTACACAGCTCTAATATTTTTCTTAAGTGAGTCGAAGACATTAGTAAAATTAGTCAGATAAATGAAATAAAAATAATTTTAAAAAAGTCAGTTTATCCGCTTAATGCGCAAACTCGCTTAGGCTGTTCCGAAGAGTTTTTGGTTTTTTTTTTTTTTTTTTTTGTTCTGCTGTTCACTTTTGATGCGAGAAACTCAAATCTGAGATCGAATTCGCATTGCATAGGTGGACCAATAAGAAGGAAGTCTGTGTAGCTGTGTTATATAATTTGTTTTCTATCAAACACCATACGCTTATTGAAGCTAAAGCGTCTATCCAAAGACGCGCCTAGATGTTATTTTAAAATAAAATTAAAAACATGTACAAATTTAGATTCTCTCAGGTTCTACTATTTTTATTATTTATTAAAAATACAGATCTTAACAATTTGATGTGAAAAATTACTTCATTTAAATGCCCTCCATAAGCGCGTCTACAAATAAAATCCGCCAAACAATCGACTCATCAGTGCCTAATTGTTGAGAAAGTCGTGCTATCGATAGCGCAACACTTTGGTCCGACAGCCTTTTTTCTATACTCTACAAAACCAGTTTCTTGAAATTTTTTCGCCAACCTTTGAATTTGTGACTAATTCGGATTATTTTATCTACCAAAAAAAATCACGAATTTTGCGATATGTTCTTCTTAAAGATTGATCATTTTTAATGCGTTGTTCTATCGATAAAAGTGTACATCTGCCTTATTGAAAAATGTAAATTTTGACATAAAAAGGTACCGCTTTGGAATTATTTTCGACTTACATCTAGGCGTATTTTTGGAAAGATTCTTTATAAACTAATCATTAACTTCATGCGACCAATAGAAATGTATTTCTAGATTTCCACAGTAAATGGAAGACTGCGCTCATTAATTTTTTATTGATTTCTCTCGATCATTTCTGACTCTTAACAGGCAATAACTTCACAATTTTCCATAGTGGTTCGAGTTGTTCTAGCCTTAGTGCTAGAAGTGCATTTGGGGGTGTCCTAAACAAACCAGTAGCTCATACTACAAAAAAAACCATTTAACTTAGTTTCCAAATACGTTAAAAATTAAAAAAAAAAACAATTTTTTAATAAAAAAAAATGAATTTAAAAAAAATTTTAGTAAAATTCAAAAAACCAATGTATTTAAAACAAATTTAAATTGAAATTCAAAAAACAAAATTTATTTTAAAAAACTTTAAATTGAATTGAATTAAAATGAAATTCAAAATACAAATCTATAAAAAAAAATTTAAGTTGGAATTAGAAAAACAAATTTATTTAAAAAAATATTAAATTGAAATTCAAAAAACAAATTTATTTAAATTGAAATTCAAAAAACAAATTTATTTAAAAAAAAGTAAATTGAAATTCAAAAAACAAATTTAAAAAAATTAAAATTTAAAAACAAATTTTTTTTTTTTTAAATTTAAATTGAGATTCAAAAAACAAATTTTTTTTTTTAAATTTAAATTGAGATTCAAAAAACAAATTTATAAAAAAAATTTAATAAAAATTCAAAACAAAAATTTATTTAAAAAAAAATTAAATTGAAATTCAAAAAACAAATTTATTTAATAAAATTTAAATTGAGATTCAAAAAACAAATTTATAAAAACAATTTTAATTAAAATTCAAATAACAAATTTATTAAAAAAAAAAATTTGAATTGAAATTCAAAAAACAAATTTATAAAAAAAGTTTTAATTAAAATTAAAAACAAATTTATTAAGACAAAAATAAATAGAAATTCAAAAAACAAATTTATTAAAAAAAATTAAAATTAAAATTTAAAAACAAATTTATTTAAACAAAATTAAATTGTAATTCAAAAAACAAATTTTTTTTTTTAATTTAAATTGAGATTCAAAAAACAAATTTATAAAAAAACATTTAGTTAAAATTCAAAACACAAATTTATTAAAAAAAAAATTAAATTGAAATTCAAAAAACTAATTTATTTAATAAAATTTAAATTGAAATAAAAAAATTTAAATTAGAATTCAGAAAAAAAAAATTTAATTAAAATTCAAAAAAACAGGTTTATAAAAAAATTTTTAATTAAATTTCAAAAAACAAATTTATTAAAACAAAAATTAAATTGAAATTCAAAAAAAAAAAACCAAATTTATTAAAAAAATTTAAATTATAACTCCAAAAACAAATTTATTTAAAAAAAAATGTAAATTAAAACTAAAAAAAAAAATTTATAAAAAAAAATTAAAATTAAAATAAAAAGGAAACAAAAAAATGTTAAATTAAATTAAATCATTTAAAATTAAAATTAATCGTTTTTTTTATTCGATCAAAAGTCCAAACTTTTTAATTTCAAAAATCCTGGGTAGTTTGGAGTTAATCAAATTGTGATAGCCAGTTTAAGTAGCTTAAAAAAATGTTTAATTAACACTAAGAAATAAAATAAATAAATAAATTAAAATTAAAAAAAAAATTGTTTGGTCAAAATTTGAAATTTGTTAATCTCGAAAACCCGGGGTATGTAGTTTTGTCAAAAAATCAAAATTTGTAATCTCAAAAACCCTGGGTATGTAGTTTGGAGTCGATTAAATTTTTATGTAATATGGTCCCAGTTTAAGTGCTTTTAAAAAAAGTTTTAATTAAAATTAAAAAAAAAATATTTTATCAAAAGTTCAATCATTTTAATCTCAAAAATCCTGGATATGTAGTTTTCAGTTCATTAAATTTTATGTTATATGGTGTCAGTTTAAGGGGCTTTAAATTCGCGTTGATTTTTGAGAATTTTTTTTGATTGTTTTTTTTTTTGTTTTTTTTTTGGTTATCGGTTTAATGCATTTTCTCCCACAGGAATATTAGAAATTGAATGGGCTACAAAACTGCCTATCTGAAAATTTTCTGAAAATTCTGATTTGAAAATATGTATGTTGAATTTTGTTCAATGCTTTTTTTAATTTTTTTTTAATTAATTAAGAATTAATTTTTAAATTTTTTTTTAATTAAAAAAACAATTTTTTTAAATTAAAAAAACAATTTTTTTTTTCTTTTTAAATTTTTTCATTTTTTTTTGTGTGTGCTTCCATAAAATATTACACCTGTCGTTAGAGAATAAATAATTGAATTTACAAAGAGTTGGAGTTGAAATGAGAGTGATTACGAGTGCCATTGCCTTCAGGTTCGTTTGGAAGTAATAAACATAGATTTTAAACAAGTGACTAACAAGCAATGATAAATACGATAAGTTGAGAATTAACTACAAAGATTTTGCAAGATTTCTTGGCGTTTGACGGTTATGCCTTGGGTAGATTTCTCTTTATTTGGCAGCCTTCTCCTCATAGAATTTGCGGGCGTATATAGTCGACTTATGTGTCTTCCGCTTGCGCTTTGTATTGTGTCGTCAATAGTTAAAATTACCCCCGCCGAGGCAACAGGAATACTTTTTCCGGGCGCAACTAGAATTCATATTAGTTTGTGGAAAAAGAAATTCATTATTTTTGCGTAAACCTTTTGTGTAAACGGCTTAAAACTGTTGTATGGTCCATCTTTAACTCCTGGGCGATGCTATGACTACTAATATGTCGATCAACTTTGATTATTTCTGTGATTTTATAGACCTTTTGCAATATGATCGAAATTTTCTTTGACATCAAAAATGCATCAACGGAATCGGCATAAGTAGAATCGCTCTGCTTTGCTGTTCCAGTATCGGCACCATAAACACCGTTTACAATTTAAGTGGCTTGGCTTGCATTTTCATTTCTCGCCTTTATCAAAAAAAATCTGCAAAATGTATCGAATTTTCTCTTTGCTGACTTCTATTGTTAACACCCCGTAACTCACAACTGCATAGAACAAACAAAAAAAAGCAAAAGAATTTTTCTAGCGTGAAATGTCGCCCTGACTACGAGCATAAACTGTAAAATTGTTTGATCGATACTTTACGAGATATCGATCACCACAGCCGTCTACCGAGAAAATAATGAATTTCATTTTCCCCTCAAAGTAATTTATTCAGATTTCGTAAACTTATTGGTTGAGGTGTCTCGACACTATGATTAAATTATTTAATTCTGAAAAGCTCAAACTTCACAAATAAATATAATTTATGGCCCAGACAAGCCGTTCGCCTTTAAGTCTATTAACTGGTTATTGACATGGCAGTTAAAGGCAATTGAAAACGCGATCACAACTTGCCAATTACACCTTTTCGAGTGTGCCGTGTGTTGTTTCTGTTTCCAAGCAATTTGCATGTAATGTCAGGCCACTCGAAAACTGCAACATAAATATCGCATACGTGCATACATCATACACACATACATCATACACACATACATATGCACATATTTAGTTACACACACACACACACGTACGAGTGCGGAGTGCAGCACAGTGTGCTGCGTTGTCTGTTCAATTAAACATAATTTACACAATTTAATGCCAGTCATGAAAATATCACGCATTCATTCAGCCAATTCGATTTGATCGCATAAACACCAATTGATAGGTGCACGCCCACTTCTCATGCGCCATCGCGCGCTCATATGCGCTTTATTAGCATATGCACAGTGTGCGTGTGTGTATGTGTTAAATATTGATGCAGGTAAATTGCTTTAAAAGTGTGCTTTCAACAGCTCCGAGACTTGAAATTAAATCTCAATTCCAATAAAAATTCGCAGGCAGTCAAGAAATGGTTCGTGTGGTGTTGTGTGTGCGTGTGTGAGTGTGTGAATGCTTAGTGCATGTGCGTGGGTGGGTCGTTTACATTCGACTTTGCAGCGATGAATGCAACAGCAAGAGCAACAGTGATAAATATAAAATTTTATTGCCGCAGACAAAATGCCACTTAAAAGTGTATAAACTTTGTGTTGTTGCGCGCGCCAGCAAAATTTCATTAAATGCTAAATAAGTTATCAACCCAACCTGTACTTATGCAAATACCTACTTGTTTACATGCATACATACATACATACGTGCATATGTACTTTTGGTTTATAAATATAAAATTAGTATGCACACACACATACGTGCTCGTAGCTCGTTGAAGGCTTTACACACTTCCATAGCTTGATTTAAGAAGCTGCGAGGCAATTCGTGGCGCTAAATGCTCACACAAAATGCGAAGTGCTACAAGTGTGCCATTATGATGAAGCATTGCGCATGTAGGCAACAGGCAGCCTACTGTTGTTGCCAAGTCACAGCTATTTCGATCGGCGGCACCGATATCGCACTTGCATTGGCGATAGTATTACTTGGTATTTATTAGCAGTTCACTGCCTTCGAAAAGACTTAGCTTTTCTAGCCATTTTTTTAGCTAATTTTTTTTTGTCTTCGCTTATTCGGTGGTTGAGTATTGCAAAATGACTATTAAATTGCATTTAAAAGCAGTTAGGTGTTTGTATAATTTGGCTACTATGAAATTATAGAACGGATTTTGTTTTTTTCTTTTTTCTTTTTTGGCGTCTCGCACTCAGTGACCGAGTTGGGTAATCAAACCTGTCACTCTCCTATGCAGTTTTTTGGCATTTTAATCGCTTCTATTGTCGCCTTGTAACTGTAATTATTATTTGTTGGATTTTATGGTATTTTATTGTGCTCACGTGTGCACCAGTAGTGCCGACGGTTTAGGTAAGTAGGTGAATTGGTTGAAGTGCCGGTCTGGCACCCCTCAAGTAGTACTTAAGCGCCGTTTTGATAGACAGGCATATATCTACAGCCAGCCAGAGCTGTTGATATAATGGAGGAGATTTAGGTTGGCGCACTGCTCCAGGCCGTCGAAAGGAGCGATCAGTGACGTTAATCATCTAGCTGCCAAACCCGGACATTTACAGTGAAAATGCTCTGCAGTCTCCTTCGCTGAAAGATCCCCACAGCTTTTGCAATGGGGGTTAAATGGTAACCCTAGCTCTTCCGTGTGTGTGCCAATCGTCCAGTGATCGGTAGACACAGCTACGAGCTTGGAAATTGAATGGCGAGTAGTGCAAAGGACTTTCTCAGTCCTTCGTATTTCGTATTGTCACACAATCGAAATTTTTTTTCTTCACTCAGCTTATAGTAAATCATTTCAAGAATGTTGTGTCAAAATTTTAAGTGGATCGGAGCAGAACTCTCAAAGTTATAGCCTTTGTAGGCACTCTACCTCGAATGCGGAGCATCGATAATTTTTCAGAGTCATTTTTTTCAAACGCGTTTTTCCCGAAACGACTTCTTAAAAGTCGGTGCCAATCACAACTCCGAAACTATTCAACCGATTCTTTTCAAATTTGGCACACGTTTTCTAAATCTAAAATACCTCCCCCCCCACTGTTTTTTTTTTATTTTTTTTTTTAAGGTTATTTTTCACTTACAAATATGGCGAAATTTTTCGCCAAAAACGCTCGTTTTACGTTTTTTTGCCACCAAAACTACAAAAATGAAAAAAAAATTGTATTAATGGGGGGGGGGGAGGCTGGGGGGAAGCATTACGTCATACTTTAACTGAAAAATTCAACGTTTTTAGTTTCAGATGATTCTACGACGAATGCCGATTGGCACCGCAGAGCACCTCTCGAAAAACATATCTCCAAAAAAACTCTGTCATGGGCTTATTTGTCAATATTTTATTATTAATATTTTTTGAAAACTTATTGAAAAGATGTACAATAACATGCAACTGATTTTATTAAAGTATCTTAAGCCATATTTCTGTAAAAAATTTAAAAAAAAAGAAAATCAAAAGACAACATTGCCAGAATGGCATTTGAATGGAATCTACGAGTACTTTTGGAGGACAGGTAGACTTATCGTTAGGGGACTTTGCGAGAATTTAAGAGTCTTGCGAGGAATCGAAAACGTTGAAAAGAATTTGTTACCGCCCTATGGCTCAATAGGCGCAATAGTTAAGTTTACAAAAACCAATTGTAATTTATTAACTAGATTTAGATTAGATTAGATTTTGGGGGGTTGGACAAGTCCAAGCACTCAGTCAGTAGACCATTGTACTACACCCGGATAGATTTCATTAGAAAGAATATATGTAGATAGGAAAGATAAAGAGTGGGTGGTAAGACGGATAAATTAGTTTGAGGTCACTCTTCCACAAAACTCTTGGATTCATTGATGAATTTTAAGAGCTCCGGAACAGAAAGAGTAAGAACTTCATCCATACTCAATATATCGCAACCCAATAGCCTAAGTTTCCTAGCGAAAAGCTCTAAGGCACGTTTTTTAGGATTCACCGAAAGACCATGCAATTCGCACCAATACTCAATCTTATTTAGAGCTACGTGCTGCATTTTATTGCATATAGCTTCAAGTGATTAGTACGCTTCCTGAGATTGGATGCCTGCAATTTCCTGCAGATCATTAAGAAGAGAGTCCATCACGTAGCACCAAAGTAGGGGAGAGAGTATTTAAGTATGCAGGGATTGCATTCGATTGGCACTATGAAGTCGACTTTCCAAAAAGTGTGCGATAGCAGACTTTTTTACCCGTTTAGTACATGCTCCGTGAACGGGTAAATGAGATTGAAAGGAGTAGCAGAGATAAGGACTTAATTACTTTTCTTTAAACTTCACATACCAACAAAATTTTGGAACTCTGTCAAGGACTAAGTTGTTCAAATTGTGTCCACTGCTGAGGCGCAGAGCCATTATACCTTAGTTTTATAGAAGAAGAGCATTGGACCCAGTATGTCACCTACAAAGACTGCACAAATATGGCAAAAAATACGTGGAAATTTTCAGTTGTATGGAAATCCAATTCTGTAGTTTACTATTTGCATCAGAGCGAATATGTACACAGTATGTTCAATAAATAACAGAACTTTTTATTTAAATCATGGAGCACGTAGAGCTGTCTATTAAACTTTGATCATATTGAAAAGGTACAAGCGTCAGCTTTCAACCGCAGCCAACTTCATGTAAATCGTTTGACAGGTTAAAAAGTTACGCGCCTTTTATTGACAGTATGTTTCGTGCTTGTGTCGTAAAAATACAATGGAGCAAAGAGCAAATATTAAATTCTGTGTTAAACTTGGAAAAACATTTAGTGGGACGTACGAATTGATGCTAAAAGTTTATGGTGGTGATTGTTTAGCTCGTTCAAATGTATATACTACTGTGGGCAAAAAGTAAGGTGAATTTATTTGTCAAACTTCGCGGGATTAAAATTTCGCTCTAGTTATTTTTTTCATGAGTTGGCAGCACTGTTAATAACATCTGAGCCAACTTTCATGTGAATGTCATTATCAGTAATATATTTACGCTTGTGTTTTCCAAAGGACCAAGAGTGCATTTTTCGATTTTTACAATGTCTGATTTGATTGAGCAGAGAAGTGCCATCAAATTTTGTTTGCGGAATGAAATTTCGGCTGCGGAAACGTTTAGCATGTTGCAGGTGGCATTTGGTGATTCGACCATGTCGCAGAAAAATGTTTATAAGTGGTACAAAGACTTCAAAGAGAACGTGTTGATGACTTGGAGCGCACCGGACGACCATCGACGTCAACAGATGACCAACACGTCAATAAAGTGAAGGAGTTAGTGCTCAAAAATCATCGGTTGACTGTTAAAGACCTTACTGATATGATCGGAATATCAGAAGGATCTTGAAAGACCATTTGGGCCTACGAAAAGTCAAATCTCGTTTGGTACCAATTTCTTGGAAAAAAGTCGTCGCGTTGATGTGTGTGAAACAATGCTTTCAGACTATCAGGACAAGCTCAAATGCATCATTACGGAAGACGAGACTTGGATTTATGCTAACGACCCTGAAACAACCGACCAATCAAGCGAATATCGTGCTAAAGGCGAGGCCAGACCGAAAAGAGCACGTCAAAGTCGTTCAAAAATAAAGGTCATGATGAAAGTTTTTTTCGATTTTCGTGGTGTGGTGCACTATGAATTCCTTCCACCTGGCCAAACTGTTAATAAGAAATATTATTTGAGCGTTATGCGTCGTTTACGTGAAGCAATTCGTCTAAAAAGACCAGAATTATGGGCCAACAACTCTTGGTTTTTGCATCACGATAATGCACCGTCTCACATTGCACTCGTTCTTCGTGACCATTTCGCCAAAAATTCCACGCATATCGTTCCGCAACCACCGTATTCGCCTGATTTGGCTCCGTGTGACTTCTGGCTATTCCCAAAACTCAAGAGACCACTCCGGGGAACGCGTTTCGAGTCGATTGAGGAGATAAAAGCTGAATCGAAGAAGGTGCTGATGGCTGTACCGGAAATGGACTATTTGGCATGTTTCGGGGATTGGAAAAATCGTTGGCATAAGTGTATTTCATCGAGAGGGGATTATTTTGAAGGGGATGAAATTGATTAACAAGAATAAATAAAGATTTTTCATTTTACAACCAAATTCACCTTACTTTTTGCCCACAGTAGTACATAATTGGTTTAAACGATTTAAAAATGGTCGTGAAGATTTGAATGATGATGAAAGACCTGGTCGTCCAGAAGCAAGTAATCGTGATGAATTGGTGGAAAAAGTCCGCAAAATCATTGCTGTTGACGGAAATTTCGCTGTAAGAATGTTGGCTGAAGAATTAAATTCATCTAATGGTACTATGTATTTGGAAAATTTTAACTGACGATTTGGGTAAAGGAAAGGTTTGTGCACGCTTTGTTCCACAAAGACATCATTTCAACAGCTGAAAACGATCCAGATTTTCTTGATTCGTACATAACTGGTGACGAAACATGGTGCTTCATATATGACCCTGAAACTAAGCGTCAATCTGCTGAATGAAAGACGAAAGGGGAGCCAAAAGCAAAGAAATTGCGTTTTCAGAAGTCAAGAATCAAAACAATGTTGATCACGTTCTACGATTCCAAGGGTATTGTACACAAGGAATTTGTTGCAGAAGGTCAAACTATTAATGGAGAATACTATTAACAAGTTTTACATCGTTTGTGGTCAAGAATTGTTCGTGTAAGACCTGAATATCCAGAGGGGAAACAGCGGTTTTTATTGCATGATAATGCACCACCTCACAAAAACAAAAATGCTCGTGAATTTTTGATGCAAAAACATATTTGTGTCATCGACCACCCTCCGTATTCTACTGATCTAGCACCATGTGACTATTTTCTGTTCCCTTAATTGAAAACTACCATGAAAAGTCCGTTTTATGATGATATTCCAGCCATTCAAGCAGCCGTGACACAGGTGTTAAAGAACATTTCCTTAGATGATATGAAAAAGTCCATGCAGAAATTGGTTGATCGTTCTGAACGTTGTATCGAGTTAAATGGAGACTATTTTGAATAAAAAATAACTTTCAAACACAGTACGATACGTGTTTTATTATACATCTGAAAAGTTATGTTATTTATTGAACATACTGTGTATATTGCAAAAAGAAGTCCATTTATTTATTTGATTTTTTTTTTATTTTTATTAATTTTTTTTTTAATTTTTATTAAACATTTTTTTTTACGTACATATTCCGAAATACAAATCTCTAGCCGCATTTCTGCCAAGTATTTATTATTTTTATTAATTTTTTTTTAATTTTTACTAAACATTTTTTTTTACGTACATATTCCGAAATACAAATCTCTAGCCGCATTTCTGCCAAGTATTTAACAAGCATATACGTTTTATACCGTTATATACATACCTTCATATGTACACACCTATATTTCATATTTGTTGAAATCTGAAATATTTCAACTATTCAACAACGTCCGGTAGTCATAACCTACTTTTCATAGAAATCAAAAAATCCACTGGAAAAATAAATTATTTCTCTAATAATCATAGTTTTTCTCAACCCTGATAATCACCTTGTCACAAACGCGCAAATGAGCGAAAATTTATGAGCTTCAACACTTCAGCTGGCATTCGCAAATTGTGTTTGTTTATGACCTCTCGCTGCAAGAGCATGCACATGGACAAAATATACAAATGTACATACATATATGAGTCCATAGAAGCATGACACACATTCCAGTAAAGGGTAGGCCATTGGATGATTGCTGGTAAAAAATTCTATAAATAACATGTCTCAATTTTTTTTAATGGTTTTTACTTTATTAGAATGATTAAACTTTCCGGTTATTGGGGGGGATAAATTCGAATATAATATCTTTCAAATAGCTGCTTCAACTAGTGCTGAAGTAACCCATGCAGGCTGCGGTCTCGCTACACAACACACCATAAAGGAGAAGCTTAGGAGGGCAGAGCTAAAGCTAAGGGAGGTTAACTGATACCAAACTAGGGGCTATGCTAGGAGAAATTCTTACGGGGAGGATATAATCTATCCGGATTTGCAGAGCGGAATATCTTTAGTTGCGGTCTCCTCACGCCGATCCAAAGTTTGTTGTCCACTTTTCCCAGTGGCTCGATGCCCTTCACCAATATTTGGAGAAGGAAGGATGCGCTGTTCTTTTGCGGAGCTTCCGCTTTTATGATGCTCCAGTCATTCATCGGAACATTGCGGGTATGAGCTTGTAGGTATGGAATCAGCTGTTTGGCTTCGAACTCCATATTCGGTATCCAGATGCAAGCCATCAGCCGTTTGGGGATCTCGCTGACTGGGAATAGTTTGAACCTCAAAGCTTCCTAGTCGTTCTGGATCTTGCCAACAACTGTTTGCACGAAATCAAGGAAGAGCTGATCATCGCATTTAATCACCCTGTATCCGCAGACCACCTCCGCGTGACTCAAATCCTGGCACTTGACCTTCCGGGTTTGCCATGACGTGATCAACGACAATGCAAGGCAGCCGTGCTATTCGATTTTTTGGTTTTTTCCTTGTTCATTTCTGTTTCGTACGGTCACCTGTCTCGCCAGGGGCCTGCACTAGTCGCCATGTGCGGTGACCAAAGAGGATATCGGGGGAAATAATCGGTCAGCCATGGCAGCGCCCCATACCACGGTAAGGCCACCATTACAACCTGAGGCGGCTTGGTGTCAGGAGGGCTCCGCTAGAAGACAGCCTAAATTTGTCTCCCGGGTGCCAAACCCACCCAATAGGCACGGGTCGCATCACACCTCGAGTTGAGGGAGTTTTTTTTAACGAAGTTTACATCTTCGACCTGTGTCCCTCTACCACCCATATCTGGGAGACGTTTCCCTTATCCACCACCTGGAGACGCACCCTCTAGGGATAACAGGTTCCCCCAAGTGATCTTAAGGGATACTGCTGAATAAGGGAACTGGATTTAGATACTCAGCTCAATAAGGGAACTTGATTTGGATGAGGTACCGTGATGAGTAGAGAGCACAAAAGACCCTGCGGTCGAAGTGCAAACCTCAAATCAAATCTCTCTCTTTCTATCTAACCAATTTAGGGGTACATTTGCGATAGTTGTATTTTAATTCGGAATCGTTTCTGGATACGACATTACAACGATTTTTAATGGAATTCCACAAAAACCGGTTCCATTGGTATCCAATCGCAGGTGCGAGATTGATAGTGGGACGCCAGCGCTACCTTGCTGAGATGAGACCTCTCGCCCAAGTCTAATTCTTCAATGTTCTGTGAACAAAAAATTTATTTCTCTCACTTATGTGAGCTTTGTTTTCACAGAAATTGATTTTAAGGCGCGCAAAGTTTCAGTACCAGATCACCCACCTCCAAACTATGCAAGTCTCAAATATGTCGAAACGTTACTGAAGCACAAAGAAATCTATTTTCAATGCACAGATATGATACTCCATTCCTTCCACTACTTTTTTTTTTTAGATTTTTTTTCTTTTAACATGAAATTCGTCAAAGGAAAACCCAGTCGTTCGACCAACCACCCTTTATATCAGCATTTGTATTTATCTCAACCAGCGCACCACAATATCGCTGTACAGCTCGTGATCATTAGCCAATTTAATGTACGTACATTCCAAGCCGAATATGAAACCAGTCAGTTATTACTAACTAACAACAGTAAATTATTCGTTTATTTGTCTCTTATCCATGAAAATCAATTTGGTCGTTAATTTTCTTAACCCAAAACAGTAAATTTTCGTGCTGCTCCACTTTCACAAACCTATGTATGTATGTGTATATGTTGGTATGTTTGTATGTATGCACTTATTAGATGTAGTTTCACAATCTGTGCTCTGTCCTGCCTGAACTAGTACGAAAAATGTCTGCCTTAGAACTGGTCACATATTGTCAATTGGAACCACTTCGCCGCTACTCATTTCACGAGCAGTCAAATCCATCTGCAGAGTGTAAAAATGCCAAAGCAGCAGACCATCTTGCATTCCGAAAATGTGCTTTATATGGAAGAAAATTGTCAACATCGCAAATCATCGTAAAAATCAGCGCAATTTTTGAGCGACTGCAAACAACTTTCAAACGGCTTTCAATGATTGAAAACTTACACTAGAATTAAAGGGTTACAATAAGTAGAAAATTTTGATGACAATTATTTGGAAATTAGGAAATTTGCAAATCTTGGAAATTTGATTTATAAGCTTTTTCCTTTACAATCAACTATCATCATTATCAGTCAGCGGTACAACTCGGGGTGGGATTTGGTTTAGCTATCATTTGCTAGGCGTCTCTATCATTTGCTAGTGACCACCCGTTTCTCACTCCAATGGTTTTCAGATCAACTTCCACGCACTCTTGCCATCTTTTCCGCGGTCTTCCCCTTTTTCTTTCCGCTATCTGCATATAGTCCATACTCGTTTTTAGCGCCCGAGTGTTTTCCATTCTTATGACGAGTCCCGGCCATTTTATCCTTTGCGGTTTATTGAACTTGGCTATATCTTCGCCGTTCATGAGACTGAGCAGTTCCACGTTGCTTCGCAGCATGTACTCACCTCTTTCATTCCGCCTCGGGCCGAAGATTTTGCGCAGTATTTTCCTTTCGAATACTTTTAGGGAACTCCGCACGACACTATGAAAGAACTGGAGTGCGTTTGGTCGACAACGACTACAGAATTACAATGAGAAGGGTAATTGAATGTACTACTACTTAGGTATAGTTAGGAACAATCGAAAAAGAGGTGCAACAGGATCCAAGAGTTGCCTCAGCCTAGCGCATTATCTCTGGCGCTGGAGTCTTTTTGATCAGCGGGGAGTTATCCGTCGACCTCATGGCCCGGCAACGATTGGTCGCGTGGTACTTCAAGGCGAAACACGTGAGCGTCGCGGAACGGGGATGACAAACTATGCTGCGGTGGCAAAGCCGATGCTATACTGAACCGAGTGGCAGATGCACGGCGAAACTTATGTCATCAATTAACAAATGGGTGCAAAAAATTTCGGCGAAGTGAACTACTTCTTAACTCAGTTCCTCTCAGGTCACGGATACTTCCGGAGATACCTATACCGCGAAAAAAGATGCTCTGAGGAAGCAGATTGGCGACATCGCGCCGATAGAGATGCAAGAAGACATGAAATCTGGCTACAAATACGGCTACGGCCCAGACGTGGGTGAATAAAATTGGTGCTTTATGGATGCCATTCTGGGCCCTCCCGAAGTATGAAGAATGCAGAAAGTAGTGCCGGGAAAGGTGTTTCCCCAGAAGTAGAGCAGAGATTGTTTTAATGGCCACACCACTCGACGCAGTAGACGACGGTCGCTGTAACTGCGTAGGCATTTTGGACCCTACCTCTCCCATCAAAAACAAGAATTAGAGGCGCACCAGTTAGGCACAAGCGGTTTTCGCTGCTGGGTAGTACTACAGATAAAAGCAGTTTAATGTATACATACATACATACATACATTACATACATATATGTGATACTTTAAACTCATTTGTGCGCGCAGTTAACGGAATGCATGAGCAGCTGCAGTTGATCTTGCCACATATTCGTGAGCGCGCGATCAGCCAATTTGTGGCGCTCGCAAAAAAGCGTTTCATGTGGCACGTATGTATGTATGTGTGTATGTGCAAGTTTGTACCTATTTGATTTCCTGCTTTCTCCTCAAATTTTCCATTGACTGACCGTTAAGTGGAACGAAATAGCACACCTACATTCACACAAACACAAAGCGTTAGTCTACAGCCAATTTGTGGCATATCAATAAGCGAATATCGCATTTATGTTTACACAAATATTTGCTGTATTAATTCATCGCGATCCGCTCTACCTTCTCTTTCTTTCTGCCTCTGCTTTTTTAGTACTATTCAATCGCAATCATGATTTGCGCCAAAGTGGCGTGATTTTCTTTAATATTTTATTTGCATTTTTTCTTCTCATTTTTTCGCTTGCAATTTATGTTTCTTTGCATCTATAAAGTCATCAAGATTGCTAGCAATAGCGGCGCGCATGCGCAACATGAGCAGCCAGCAGCTGGTGACTGCAGCTCCAATTGCAGCTCGTTGAGTTTTTTTCTCTTTCTTTTTGCTTGTTTGTGACGGTTTTGGGTGCATGTTGCTGCTTTTGTCGCAAATTTTGTAGCTGCTGCTGCTGCCTTTGTTGCATTGCGCTTGCACATAATTCAGTAATGCGGAAGTCTAAACTGCAGATCAATGATCTTGACTGCTGCATGACTGTCGGTTTGTCGAACGATCGCTGTGTCCATTCAGTTGCCTAGATTTCTAAATAGTTTTCTATTTTTTACTTGTGTTGTAAAGTAGACTTAATTTCTTATACGCTAGATTCCGATATGAACTTTATTATTGGATGTGCGTTAATTTTGCAGTTGCGATATTTGTGTTTTATTTTGCTTTGCTTGTTTTTGTATTGGCTGCATAGGATCCCATTCATAAACGGGTTTGGTTACAAGGCTCGATGGGCATGGGGAATATTCGTAAGCCTTAAGCGGGTTTCGGTGTTTTTTTTAACAAGATTTGGATTTTAGATTTACTCTGCATATAATCTGCAATCTTTGCAGACTGGCAGTGATTGCGAAATACGTATATCCGCGGGCAATCCGCCCTACGATGAAAAAACGTACGCAATACTCGCCGCTTGCTGCCAAATCTGGCTTCGGGCAGGAGGGTGACAAACCTTTGTGTGCCTTCTCTAATCAGATGCTGGAGAATATATATCAATATGCAAGAAAATAGTGCTCAGACACCAATTTTTGTAAGAGCGCAAATTGACTACAAGCTTATCGACGAAACAGACCTTGACGACCCCGCCGTTAGTTCTGCATTTTCTAAGCTGGTTAAACAAGCGGAAGTAACATTCCCACGACAGTCGGTTCTACCTTACCGAAACGACCCGGATTTGTATCCTCATTGTGGAGAGTGGACGACTGGAAGACGAAAATTCTGCTGTTATAAAAAAAACCAGTCACCGCACTCACCGAATGGGTTGGTGCGTGACTACCATTCGGAGTTCACAGAGAGAACGTAGGTTCGAATCTCGGTGAAACGCCAAATTAAGAAAAACATTTTTCTAATAGCGGTCGCCCCTCAGCAGGCAATGGCAAAGCTCCAAGTGTATTTCTGCCATGAAAACGGTCCTCATAAAAATATCTGCCATTCGGAGTCGGCTTGAAACTGTAGGTCCCTCCATTTTTGGAACAACATCAAGACGCACACCACAAATAGGAGTAGGAGCTCTGCCAAACACCCAAAAAGGGTATACGCGCCAATTATATATATATATATATTAACCCCATTTTTAGCGCTAGCCTTGATGCCGATATTGCATAGAAATTGATTAAGCTATAAAACTACTTACCCCATTTTTCTTTTTAATTCTGATTACAAAAATTTTTGTAAATCGTTTAACTTTTTAGAAGTTATAAATCTTGACTTACTCTATATGCTTTATGTTATTGAATGCACCATATATTTAGAAAGAAAAATTATGAAAAATATAATATTTAGCATGAAAATCTTTGCGAATTTTTTAAAATAATTTTGTCACGCAGACTTCTAGCGCTAGGTGTACATTTGCCACTCATACTAATTTGTGTCATATTTTATTTCTTTTCAGGTAAATGGGGTAATGTATTGAATTCAGGAACTGAAAACGACGCTGCTCAACATCTCTGGATTTTAATTCGTGTAAAAAGCAATAATCGTAAATATTATAAATATTATGTGGAGAAACATGTTCTGAATGTTTTCCGCTAAATGTTATTAGTGAGTCATATCTCATTATATTATCTTTATTATAATTGAAAAAAAATTTACCAGAAAAAATGTCGGTAGCAATGCAGAGAAATTAGTAGGGTTAATGTATCAGGTGGCGCAAAATTAATCGTCTTTGGATAGGGCTATTAATTTTGCGCCACCTTGTACAGTAACGGTGCTAATTTTGTTGTCTATGAGGTGGCGCAAAATTAATCATCTTTCGATAGGGTTTTTAATTTTGCGAATAGAATTTTGCATAGAATTTACGAAGCTGCAAGGCCTTGATTTTCAGAACTGTTTTCAATAGTGCGTACAGATACACAGATGGAAGAAATGTACTGAAATTGTTTGTGTTGATATGGCGAAGAAAAAAAAAAAGATTAAATATGTCAAATTTTGTATTTACATTCTGTCAAAAAAGTACCAGCAACTGTTCACTAAAACGTAGAATAATGGTTTAATCATGAAAATTTATTTTGTCGCCTTCAAAGTAGGCTCCATTCGAAGCAATACACCAACGCCAAATGCCAACTATTTGTCCAGTCATCAAAGCACCTTTTAAACGCGTTTGAAGAGATCTTCTTCAGCTCCTTCAGCGCTTCCTCCTTAATGGCCTCTATCGACTCAAAGCGGCATTTGCGGAGTGGCAATTTATGTTTTGTGAAAAGGAAACGGTTGCAGAGGGCTAAATCCGGTGAATACTGTGGTTGTAGAGTTTTTGGTCAAAAAAGTGTTCACACATATGAGACTTTTGAGACGGTGCGTTATCATGGTGCAAGATCCAGGAGTTTTCCTGCCGCAAATGGTGCCGTTCCCTATGCGCTTTACTTCCAAATAATATTCTATATTTACCGTAGAACCATCTGGAATGAATTCCAAGTGCACAAACCCCTACTAATCAGAGAAAACGAGTAGCATGGCTTTCACTTTTGACCTACTTTGACTTGGTTTTTTGGGTTTCGGCTCATGTGGATAGCGCCATTCAGCCGCCTGTTGACTGTTTACTGGTTTGCATGGCAAACTCATATACACACGTCACATCACCTGTTATGATACGTTGGATCCGAAATCACTTGCTCAAGCATGTGTTCAGCCACCTTCTTCCGTTGAATTTTTTGAAAGAAATTCAACTCGCTTGGAACGAGTCGAGCAGCCACGCGTCTCATGCCCAATTTATGGTGTAAAATATTGCGAATTGATTCGTGAGACACACTAAGGTCAGGAGCTACCTCCGTCAAACTTAAATGATGGTTTTCCAGCACCGTTTCCTTGACTTTGTTGACGTTTTCTTACATTGAAGACGTTGATGGGCAACCAGATCGGGGCAAATTTTCCACGACTTCTCGGCCCTCTGCAAAAGCCTTGTACCACTCGTAGACACATGCACCGTGTTTTTGAAAAAGCACACTCGCCATAGGCTTTCTGCATCATTTTCAACGATTCGGCACACGAAATCCCGTTCATACCACAAAATTTAAGAGAAATTTTTTGTTCGATATTTTTATCAATAGTGAAAATCGCAGACCACACCTGCGGTTTACTGATATAATTAAATGCCAAAAACAAGCTAATTGACAGATCGCGCTCAAACTCTGCGAGACTATAGAGGACAGTTGTGCAATACCAACATTCCAGTAGAAAAAATTTAGAAATACTTGTATGTGTAACGCGCGCTTTTTAAATGCACAACTCCCGATATTTTTTTGACAGTATGTAGCTTTTTCCATACAACCTACAGCACTACAGTTAGCCGCCTCGCGTGTCACTTTTGTGTTCTGTACGAAATATCGACGGAACACTGAAACTTTTTCAAAGAAAAATAGTTCACTCCAGCCTGTATTTCTATTGAAAATTATTCATTTAATGCCGTGCATTTTTTTTAGCTTTTCTTTGTGTTACCATTTTTGCATTAACGATGGATTCCTTTTCAGAATTTTTTTCTTTTCACCTTATTTTCTATTCACCTTCATTCTGCTTATTTACTCATTCATACATATCAACTGCTGAATGTTGAGTTATTTCGGCTATCCCAAACGCGTTTCTGAAGCTTATTTGCATAAACAGTAGGCCGCGCTTTGATTTTTTAGGGTTTTATGTAAATTGAAAGCTAAATTTGTATTCACTTTTTTAACGGTTCATTAATTTAATTAGCATATATGGCATGTATTATTAATGAATAGAGTTTTTGTGGGACTTTGTGCAGGGCCTAAACTGCCAGCAGCTAATGTTTTGTAGGGACCATAGACATACAATTTTTTTTTTTTTTTGTTTTTGAATTTTTAATTTGCTTATCGCTTTTAAATATTTATGTATGTATTTAGCTGGGATGTAAATGTTGCAAAAATGTATATATAAGCAGAAATTAATATAAATTGCTTTATTAGACGCGCATCAGTTATTTGTATACTCAGAATGGAGATGCCAAAAGTAGGGTGGGCTAGAAAAAATGAGGCTATTAAGTTAAAAATAGTAAAAAAAAGATCCATACATAAACAGCTAAACGTAAATTAGGTGACTGAATACTTATTGGTATTCTATTATGTTTTTGTGTTGAAAATATTTTATTTGGAAATTAGCAGCTGGTGTCTGCGCGTTCAGAATTTAAAGCCTGTTTGTTAGAAATGTTTTACATTACATTATTTTCAGATGTGTTTATTGATCACTGGAAATTTGCTCCCAGCGGTCCGATTTAACATTGTGTAATGGCCTTTTATATTTTGCGCTCAATAATGAAGACGTAAAAAATAATAATGAGAATGGGAATTTATTGTTTTTCATAATATTCTTCTTAGAACAATCGCTTGAATTGATTTTCGAACGACTTTTGCCACTCAGAATTGACATTTTTTGGCGTTTTTAATCCGTTTAAAAGCTTCAGCAGCTTTTTCAAGCGTTCAAAAACGTTGACCTCGCATTTCATTTTTAATGTTTGGAAACCAAAAGAAATCACTAAACGCCAAATCAGAGCTGTAAAGCGGATGACTCATTAATTCGATCATTTGAGTGCTCAAAAGCTCTCTTTAAGTGAGTCGACACGTAAGAGCTCGAATTGATTCGGTGAAGAATGATTCGTCTTCGGTGGTTGATTGACCTTAATTCTTCAAAAACTTCTGGCAAGCAAGAGTTTGTGTACCAAGCGAAATATTCTCCTTTTGTTCTGTATTCGCTTGAACCAATTTTCAAAGCACTTTTTCCATTCAGAAGTGGTTACGCCTAAAAAGAAGTTATTTAATGGCTTCAACTGCGGCGTTGAAAAACGTTGACTTTTGAACTGCTTCTTCTGCGAACAACTTTCTTAGATTACGTTCGCCTTGGCATACCCCCTCTGTCAATTGCTGTTTTGCTTCCGGCTCATATGTATAGATCCAAGATTTGTCACCTTTTACGTTGTCTTAGGCGTGCTTTGAATCGGGCTGAACCGCGGTTGAATTTCTTCAATATTTCTTTACACCAATTGACATGAGCCCTCTTTTAGGGAATTGTCATCCACTAGAACAAATCTTATTGACATTCAAAACTCATGCCTCTATCTCGCGATACGTCACAAGACGATCTTGCGTTATCAATTGACTCTTAGCTAGGCACAACAACCGTTTTTGAACGGCCTTCACGAAAATCATCGTGGATCTGTGGATCGACAGCCACGTTGGAAGCCATTGTAGCAGCGTTTCACTGTAGCTAAGTTCCGTGCTTCAACGCCAAAAGTCGAAGTAAGTAAATTGATCAATGCACTCTTGTATCGATAATCCACGTCGAAAATCGTAATAAATCAGCACAAGATAAAATTTTTATGAGTTAATTTCAGCCTTTTAGGCAAGATTAAATCTTTCACTCATTGAAAAAAGAACAAAGAAAGCACGTAAGGGCAAAAGAATATGTGGCTTATCCATAAAAATATTGAATGACAGTTTATCACACGTAGTGTTGCAAAAGTGTTGCCAAATCCAATATCTAAATCAACTGTTTGCTCTAAGCTTTTGGAACCGGTATTTGAAGAAAAAATTAAAAGATCCAAAAACTATTTAACAGCCTCAGTACAACCTAGTTTTGTCACTGGGTAATCTGCTGTAACACATTTAGCCGTTTCCTCTGTATATCGCATCTCAGATTTGAAATGTAGTTGTCAAATAGGCACCGTTTGTACAGACTTCGCGTAAGCCTTTGACGACGAAGTGTCACTTGCAATTTTATTGCATAAACTCGAATGTATCGGAGTTCACGCTGTTTGCTTGGCTACATAAAATCTTATCTTTCAAACCGATTGTTATCTGTTGAAATAAGAAAATGGAAGTCGTTGTCTGTGGGTGTTCCACAAAGTAATATTCCGGGTCCATATTGGAATATTCTTTACATAAATCGCATTGTTCCGTTTTCAAAAATTCTAATTTTCTACTTCATCGAGATTATTTCAAGATGATTTCTCCGTAATATTACCAGTGAGGTCGATATTCTTCGCTTGGGAAAGGTCTTAAATAGTTTATTTTCGATTGGAATTTTTTCGCAGAAGTAAACTATTGTTGAATATTAACAAATGTTTCCATATTACTAAGATTTGCATTCGTTTTATATCAAAAAATCACTAACCGATCAAAAGTTATGGCCTTCCTAAGCTTTATTGTAATCCAGTAGTTTTGCGTTGCTACTCAAAAGATTTCAAAGATCGGTTGATCAGGAAGTAGATCCCTTAAATTATTCTTGATAGTGGGTGTTATTTTACGATATGTCGATGCTGTTGGGGCTAGCAACACGCTGAAATTGTTTTTTCATCAGCACTGATATCAATTTTTGAATGCATGCATCTCACGCTGATGATGGCCCATTTCTTTATTGGAAGATGTATACCATTTTTTATTTTTGCTGATGGTCGTGTGCATTTTCTCCATTTTACATTAAAAAAAATTGCAAAAAATCAACGCGATCTTTGAGTCACTTCAAACTTGTATATTTAAATTTTGAAAATTCAACACTCGAAATTTTTCTAAAATTTCTGGTAAAAAAGTTCAGAATTTTTTATGAAAATTAGTTTAATATTTTTATTTTTCACAAAGTTTGATTTATAAGGATTTTTTAATTTCTTCAAAGCTTATCGCAAAAGCTTATCGAAAAACTAAGTAAAGCATAATTTCTGAAAAGTAATTGCAACTGCGCATATCACATTTGATCTGATTGAACAACTCAGAAGTGTGACGGCACTTATTCCGCAACGCAAATATAAGAAAATTTTCTATATCGCATGCAAAAAAAAAAAAATGTCAAAAATGAACGCGTCCTTTGAGCTACTTCAAACTTGCACTTTATTATACAATACTAAAATTCAATGAGCTCTCAAACTGTATACCCAGATATTTCTAAATATTCTGATTTATTCTATTACCGGATTTTTATGAATTGTACACAAAGTTTGAAACTTTGCCTTATATGGTTTTTGTTGTAGTATGAAGTATGGTAATGGTAATGGTTTTACGCGTTACGCTAAGGCCTTTGTACACTGTGACTAGATCTATCTATTGTGTGCCCCTAATTACTTAATTATAATTATTTAGTATACCGAGGAATTAAACCAGCTTCTTAGGAGGGAGCAATTGTAGGCCTTCCTTCTCTAGTGGGTACGAGCCAAGGATTCTGTATCTCCTGTGGCCTAATGCCTCACAGTGGGTGATTAAGTGTTCCATAGACTCGTCTCCATCACGGCAGAACCTGTGTTAATGTGTTTAGTACACGAAAAGTGACCTGTAAGTGCTCCACAGCGCAATCTGAGGGCCTTTTTATCTAAGGTTAGAGCATATTTTGCTCAGTTGGTATTGAAGTTCAAAAACTTTTTGGAGTGATTAAGGCCGCTTATGCCGTTCCAGTGTTTCCTGATTTTTGTTTCGATCCATTTTTTGGCTTCCTGTTTTATATTATTATTGTTAAAGCCGAAGAATGGGGTTGGTCCAATAAATAGCCCCTTTTTTGGCATAAAAGTCTGCCTTCTCGTGTCCCTCGTGTCCTGGTACCCAAATCAGTGAGACATGGTTATGGTTGGCCAGTTTGTTGAGTGCATTGTTACACTCTTGTGACTTGAGTGTGGAGCTATTCAAGGCTTTGATAACCGATTGGCTGTCCAAAAGTATTTTGATTTTTACTTTCTCGAACCCTCTTTTGGATATGATTTCCACTGTTTCCATTATGGCGAAAAGTTCCGCATTATAAAATTTTGGTGCCTGTACTTAGTGTTAGGGATTTGTGTGCTCTAGGGCCCACTATTTTGGCTCCTACTTTGGCGTTTTGGAGCCATCTGTGTACCATGCCAGTCATCATTTATCAATGTTGGGTTAGTAGGAACTATATTTTTATAAAAAAAATAATTGAAATTAACAAATAAATAAATATTCAGAACTTGTCACTGTGTGGCTTACATTTTCTTTTGACACTAACAGTATATAGGTACATGTACAGTTAAAGGAATTAATTGTGTTATTATTCCATAGTGGCGATAGTCGATTTTGGCAACCATCAAAAATCATGGATCGGTTCAATTCTCTATAGTTTAATAACTCCATAAAGCTTCTCTGCAATACTTCAAAACAATTCTATGCCCTTTTAGGAGAGATGTTACTAACATTTACATTAGTTTTGAGTACCTTTTTCAGTATATCCCCGGTCTGTATACCTCTGATCTGTAAATCGTGAAAAAATTAGAAATTACATGTATACAAGTTACAGCTCGAAAAGAGTGGCCGGTAAAAAAACGCCAGTTAAAAATGCAATAAAAAACCACAAAAACGAAATAAAAAACGCCAATATTTAAATAATTCGCTTTCAAAAGTTACACTCCGAAAAGAGTGTACCTTATCTTCGCTATCAAAAAGCCATTGCAGTCGAAAATTGCATGAATTTTTGCGCATTTTCCCCTTCCATACCACCTAACTGACATACTTACATAACTAACTACTTGCCCACATGTCAAGTAATTAAAATGCCAAGAAGTTCAGTAATTGCGCACTTTTATGTACCACGAAATTCCTTAGGCTCGAACCCAGAGCCAACAAAACACATGTATGAGTGTGTGTGTGTCTGTGTATGTAGAGAAGAAAATTGGTCAACGCGCCTCGGCAACGCACTCGGCCTCAACGAGCCAACAATAGCAGCAACAACAATGCTTGGTAGCGACTTAATTGCTTGATTATCTCATTCAATTGTGGTCAATTGGCACCGCTGGTTTGTGTCCTTTTGCCAGAAACATATCAGTTTAAACACATTCAAGCTCGCTTACTGTGTGAGTATGTGTATGACCATATCACATGTGCCAGTTGTTATGTGGCCCAAGTATGCGGCATGCGTGTTCCTTTGCATATTCGCTTGTAATTTTGTGGCTCGTGTGCTCGTGCTGCACGTAGCTGCTGCGTTTGCCTACCGTTGGCATGCTGTACACGATAAAATGCTACCGCTTTCTTTTTTCTTTTTCCCTACATGCAGTACGTCTACTACCTTTACCTTTTTAATATTGACACTAAAGTCAGCTATAAACTGCGAAAATATTTTGTGTGTTGTAGTGTAAGTTATTTGCTTGCGCTTATTTTGTTGCATGCAACATTATTTGGTAGTTGTTAATGTTTGTTTTGTTGTCTTTTGTTTTCCGCTGCATTTCTTTTGCATGCCCTTTAGTTCTCCAAATATGCAGCTCTATTAAGCGTTGACGTCATTATAGAGTTATGTGCTTGGCTATGAATGCCTTTGCACTAAAATTGTTGTGTGTCGAATGCCTGAAGCGATACAATGACTTGATACTATGAAATATACGTAAATATGTAGTTGAATTACGAAACATTCGGAAACTTTTTCTGGTTTAGCAATCTTTTAGTTTTATTTTCGGCTCAGGAACTTGATATTAATTGCATAAAAAAATCGCTTAGCCTTAATCCACTGCCCTTTGTTGTATCCTATGAGATGATGAGGATTGTGATTGATTGTATGAAGAAATGTATGTATTTATTTACAGAGTAGAGTGATTCCTGATTCCATTTCAAGTGATCCAAGTATTTTGGATATCGATTTCTACAAAATTGGCTTATTCTTACGCTTGGACAACAAGTAAACTGGAAATATAAAGAACAATAAATTAAATTCAATGTTGAAAATTTTTGTGTAGCGGTTTTCGATGTGAAATATCTTCGGTTATTTTTAACTATTATGTACATTTTTTTTTTAATTTTGTATGATATGTAGAGTTTTTTAGAGCGTTTTTCTAGCTCGGAATAATAGCTCCTTAGTTCATTATTTTATTTTAATTATGTTTTTATATTCCAATATAAACAAATCTGAAGCAATTTTAAAGGCTAAGATGCGTTGCGTCGTTCAGCGCAGAGTCAATGCCTTCAGATGTCGTTTTAACGTTCGTCTACATTGATATAATTTTAATTTTTGAAGATAAAATATACCTTTTAAAAATATTTTTCATTATATTTGAGAAAGTTTTTTTTTGCCTTGGCAAAACAATATTTGTTTCTTAAACATTTTGAACAAAAAAAAATAAATTTTTTTTAAAAGGTTCATTCCATTTGTTTCTCAACCATTTTGAAAAAAAAAAAAATTTTTTTTGCAATTTTTTTAAAAGGTATATTTCATCCTAAAAATAAAAATAAAACCTCGGGTTTTTTGATTTTTTACAATTTTCACCCTTTGTTGGGCACCCGGGTCTTGCCAAACCTCTTTTGTTATTGGACGTGAATTTAACACATTTCTATTAAGGCTAACGCCTTAGCTTCCGATAATTTAATTTTCTATCGGTTTATGGATATAACCTCTTAAAAAGGATTCTCGAGCAGGACGATAAAAAGATTTAAAAAATTGTGTTTTCGGTTCGGCACCTCGGGTCTGGTTGGATCGCTATGCATTTTGACTATTCTACCTGCTTTTTCTACTTTTTCATGGTAAATCTTAACTGCACATATATAAACCGGTTTTTGTGTCGTTGCTTTGTCATTTTTTGTGGACTGGCTGATCTGACTAGCACTGAGCTCAATGCATTTATTGGCATTCTTTTGAATGGAGTTAAGCGCCTCGCTGCTATAGGCCTTGCATTAGTTGTGGCATCATACGATCCAACAAACGCTGCATTCCATTCGTTATTGTTTGGTTTTCATAAAACTTTGTTAGCTGCTATGAAACCAAAAAAGAATAATCATCATTGTTTCCTTGTATCCTTAGCGGGGCATAGGGCAGCAACCACACCTACGCGCCATCTCATCCGATTACTGGAAAACGCCTTCACTTGCTTCCAGCTTAACCCGAGTTGTGCCGTGTCACAGTTATCTTCCAGTTTTCTTTGGCCTGCCAGGCGCTCTACCTCTCGCTCACTGCGAGTGGGCTGCATTCCATTGCCTTACTGACTTCTTTGCGTAAAGTGTGACCAATCCACTTACATTTCTGTCCTCTAATCCAAATGTCTAGCGACTCCATTCCTGCTTTTTCGAGCAATTCCTTATTTGGCATTATTTTTGGCCAGAAAATTCGGAATATAATCCTTTGCAGATATGATGGTGCGAAAACCTTAGAAATGTTGCGAAACTGTTTCGCTAATGATACTCTAACGAAGGCAGCCGTGTTCGAGTGCCATGAAAACTGCAGAAGAAATCGAGGTTAAGGAACGACCCGTCACTACGTCGACATCGGAAACATCAATAAAGAGAAAGAAAAGGTGATAAATAACCGCAAACTAGCCTTCTATTCTCTGATGGTAGAGGACTTGAACATTACTTATTGATTCGTTCAGGACATTAAAGATTTGAGTTTGCGTCGTATTGTTGCAAAGTTGGTCTCAAAGGAACTGAATTTCATGCAAAAAAGGGGTCACGTTGATATCGGCAAAGACATGATTTCTAAGGATGAATCCGACCCAACATTCATCAAACGCATCATTACTGAACACGAGACGTGGGCTTATGAGTACGACACGCAATCTAGACATCAGGTGAGTTAGTGAAGAGCTCCGAATGAACCAAGACCAAAAAAATCACGTCTCAGTTTCAGTCAAAAAAAGAAAGCGTTGCAGACGGTTTTTGTGGGTTACACCACGCAGTTTTACCCGAAGGTCAGACAGTTAATAAGGACTATGATTTGGGTGTTATTAGACCTCTCATCGTTTACGTCTCGCCAATACGCCAGAAAAGAAAGCATTTGTGGTATAACCACTCAGGGGTTTTGCACTATGATAACGCACCGTCGCACAGTGCCATCATTAGCCGTGAATTTTTGACCGAGAACGAAACGAATGCTTTCAACTGCCATCGAATTCACCCTGATGGAGTGAAATCCTTGCGATTTTTTTAATTTGATTGAGTGAAAAAACCACTACGAAAACGGCTATGATGGCTATACCGAACATCCCATAAGTTTCGAATTCCGTAAATATTTCGTGAGCTGGATGAAACGCTGGCGTAAGTGCGTTACAATTGATGGAGAGCACTTTCAAGGCGATAATGTCACTGTTGAGGAATAAACTTGGATGTTGAATTTTCTGAATATATTCCGAAGACTTACTTAAATAAATAAGTAAATAATTGGCTGTTAGGTGTTTGGCCGAGCTCCTCCTCCTAATTGTGGCCTGCGTCTTGATGTTTTTCCGCAAAGGACCTACACAACGGACCTACAGTTTTAAGTCGACTCCGAACGGCAAATGGTTCTTCATGAGGAGCTTTTTCATGGCATAAATACTCTCGGAAGTTTGCCATTGTCTGCCCAGGGGAGATCGCTATTAGAAAAAATTTTGTCTATAATTTTGCTGTTTCTTGCCCGAAGATTCGAGCCTACGCGCTCCCGAAAGGTAGTCACCCACCAACCCATATGGCTACGGCGGCCGCCAATATATTACTTAACTTAAAGAAAGAATCATAGTCGAATTGGGGGTTCTACTAGTGGAGGGTGAAATTTTATAAGAAGGAAAAAATTGCAAAAATACCTGAGACTTCAAGTTTTTTTATTTCTTTATAATTCGTTCTCGACATGACCGCCCAAAACTCCGATTAATTAAATTAGTAATCTTTTTATTTTTAAAATTTTTTTTTTATTTTAATTTTTATTTTTTTTGATTGTTCAAATTATGCCAGCTACTAATCAGCTACTGTTTGAAATCGATGTTTCGCTGTGTCGGACTACCTGCGGAGTCTATTCAATTACATTATTCTTGGAATTTTATACCGTTTTGGATAACTAAGTCGTGCAAATTTTTAGGAGCTTCCACGCTGCTCTCTGCCAAGCCGTTTGGTTAATCAAAGCGTGAGAGCCGCAGTTAGTGGCATTATAATAAATTAACTACAAAAGTAATTCAGCTAAAACAAGCATAAGGCACAGAACGGTGATGGCTTTTTAAAGAAATTTTACAGCAACTTTGTTGCAACAAAATTAATACCAATCACACATTTTGCAACTAGCAAAGGAGTGATGTATCCCCACAATCGCAGCTGTCATCTCAGCAGTGACCATAAAAGCACAAATATTTGTTAATGCTGAGCAAAATAGCAAGTGGCAAGTACATAGTGAGCTGTAGGTAGCGGCAGCCACAGCGGCAACAGCGCAAATATGGGCAATTATGGGCTAAGCTACATCTGCAACCAACAGCAGCAGCATTTGTTCAACAGCGACAACAACATGACAGCCTTGTAAGTACTCGCGCACTGCACTGCACTGCGTGAGTGTGTGTGTGCTGACTGTTAGCGATCGTGCTGCGATAAAATAATTGACCATACACATGCCGGTAGCGCTTCTAGTACTCCATACACTCCGCTAGGCTGTGTGAGGCTTGAGAGGTGAAAGCGCCAAAAAGCGGTGACGCGCACAGCAGCAAACGGCGAGCAGCTCATAGGGTTGTGGCGCGTAAAATGGCGTGGTGGCATCTATCTATGCTTGCTTGGAATTTTATGGGATCGCACATTCGAAACGTTTTAGCAACCTTTTATGGTGTTGGTAATTCAATTGGACCTGGTTGTTGCCGACGGCGTAGTTTTCATGCATCACAATGCGGCACGGGGCAGCGCGGCGCGACTTAAGCAGATCGCTGGGTTTTATCTAAACCGCGATCATACCAAAAATGCCAAACACTTGACTATTAAGCGGTATGAGAACGTCACATGGCCGAGTTGGCTAAAATGCAAGGAAAACAATTTTATTTTATTGCTGCTCACTAATATCAGAGCTGCACCGTATTAGTTGCTGTTTTGTTGTTGTTGGGTAAGTGTAAATGAAGCGCGAATGAAAATTGCAGTAAGCGATTGCGGCACCAATTCCGCGCTAACCAAATCCAGTTTAAAAGTGCGCGCACGGGAAAAAGCAATCCGCCACTCGGTCGGCGGATGGAGTAGCAACTGCGACTACGGACTGACATCCAGCATCCATTTGAAATGCTTGGGTGTTCGTCATCAGCAGTGCAATGCGCATTGGTGCTTTGCCAGCAATCCAGGTGCACATGAAGTTTTAAATGTTTTGTTAAAAGGGTTTCCACTTGTTGCCGCTTCTGGCGACTTTTACTAACTTAAGCTATTAAGTTTGCCGTTTTGGTGGTGTTCTCAGCCACTCAGCACTGTCCGGTAGCGATGGCTTTGCTTTGCGCTCTAATGGAATTCCAGTAATGCTCTGGTGTATTAACAGCTGCTGCTGCGGTCGCGTATAATTGCTAGCCGCTCAAATGTTCTTGCAGCAATGTTTTTTTTGCCACAAAAAGCTACAGGCAGTGCTTGCAACTACGACTGCGGCAACAGCTCTAGCTGGCTAAGTGCGGAATATAGTGATTTTGCTGCAGCGCCATCGCTGCTACACTGGCCATTGGCGCAAATGCTGATGTTGTTTGCAATTTGCTGTCGTTTTATTGCTGAGCGGTTAGTTAAGCTACTGCACGGCGCATTTTTGTTTGTTTCTTTTTTTTTATAACTTTAGCATAAATTAAAAACTTTAAAACCTTTTGCCAAAGCATTTAATGTGCAAAACAAATGCAGCAACAAAAACAAATGTTAAATCCAACAAAGCGGCTATAGACACAGCATTTGGCTGTAAGCCGAGTTTGAGACGAGGACAAAAAGCTGGTTGCTTCTAAAAATGGCAGTGCGCACAAAAGTTACTGCTGGTGAATTGTCCGAGGGGAATTTATTAAATACTTAATAGGTGGAGAATACCAGAGATTGTACGTGTGTACATACGTATGGAGTTGTGAGTGTGGTGGTGCTGTGTTATTGAGTCAATGCAGCAGAGATTGTGGCTTCTCTATTGAATTTATGGGCAACTTTATGCTAAGAGATAATTTCTTAATGCACTTTTTTAGATCTGATCAAATTCGTACAAGCCAAAGACACTGTGCGACGCTGAGGAAATGAATGCTTTCGATAAAAAGCGAACGATTTCGTAAAGCAAAGGCGTTTGGGCCTAATTACTGCTCTTTGGGCATATGGCTTTCAATTGGATAGATTTCTGGCCGTGTCCCATTGGATTTTTAATGACCTTTTCTGGTGTGGCTAGATCTGTTCCAAACCGTTGACTGCCTACAGCAGTGCCGTCGCCTTCGAAGGCGATTTCTCTCCTTCAGGATAAATGGAGTGATCTGATCGGCTTACTAAAAACCAGTCCATAAGTTCGTGCGTTTTTTAAAGTATTTAATAATCTTCCCAACGCTTAGGGAAATTTTTAATTCCCTGCTCAAAAAATTGTTTGTCCTTGGAGTCAAAATACGCTTCGATATCCCTTTTTATAGCTTCTTTTGAGAAGTAGTTCTTGTTCTTGTTACTCATATGGGATTCAAGTGAACGGAAAAGGTGATAATCACAAGATGCAATATATGGAGAGTATGCTGGATGCGGCATTAGCTGACAACCGATCTCGGTCAGCTTGCCTAATGTTTGCCTTGCGGTATGAGGTCTTGCGTTGTCGTGGTAAAACAAAACTTTGCGTCAATTCACTAAAGACGATCGATTTTTTTAAGTGCCGCATTCATATTTGATAGCTGATGGTAATAATAATCAGCAGTTATCGTCTGGTTTGCTTCCAGAAGTTCATAATAAACAGTACCGGCCATATCCCACCAAATAGACAGGAGAATCCTCTTGGGGTGAAGGCCATATCTAGGGGTCGATTCTGGTGTTTCATTTTTATCAAATAATTGGCGTTTGCGAACAGGATTATTATAAAGGACCCATTTTTCATCACCAGTAACGATACGGTTCAAAAAACTTACATTTTCAAGCCGTTGCAGCAGCTGAGAACACACATTCACTCTCTGCTGAAGGTTGGCGACGGAAAGTCTATGCGGAACCCATTTTCCCAGCTTTGAAACCTTTCCCAACTGAACCAGGTACCTGTGAACTGTTCCATGCTATGAATTAAATCTCTGAGCTATCATATCGGCTGTCAAATTTGGCTTAGCTTCCACGAGTACGAGCACTTCAGGACAACCAGCGCGCGGGGCATCCTCCACGTCGCAGTTACCTTTTCGGAGTCGAATGACAGCTTCTAGGCCAGCAATTGACAACACCGTTTCGACTGGTTACACTATGCAACAAACGAAACTTAAAATCAGCTAGATTATATCGTTGCCAAGAAAGATTTCCCCAACGTGAATCGGGAATGTGAAGTGTTGGTATTTTTGATATTTTCAATATTTTCATGGAATTCCTTAGATTTTTCAATATTTTTCTTAGTTAAGTCGCTCTACTTTTATGTTAAGGACATACAAGCTTTGCCCGAGAGGACGTCTAGTAAACTTTTCCGTAGAATAGTCGTCTGCAAGATTTTAATCCTCTAACGATTAGGTTAGGTTGAAGCGATTGTCTTGTAGGACACACGCAGGTGAATAGCCCATTGTGATGCCGATCGTCTAACGATTTTCCTAATTGGTTTTCAGGGGATTTCTTGCCGTAAGACTCAAAGCATCCCTTTTAAGTGGGAACTAAAGGAATAAAATGTTCTATGAAAATATTTCCCGTGCAATTTTACTGTATACATTCTGTCAAAAAAGTACCGGGATTTGTTCAATAAAACGCAAAATAATTAGTTAATCATTAATATTTCTTTTGTCGCCTTCAAAATAGGCTCTATTCGATGCAATACACCAACGCCAAATGCCAACGATTAGTCCAGTCATCAAAGCACCTTTTAGACCCATTTGAAGATATCTTCTTCGACTCAAAGCGGCGCTCGCGGAGTGGCAATTTAAGTTTTGTGAAAAGGAAAGGAGGAAAAATTCACAGGGCACTAAATCCGGTGAATACGTTGGTTGTTCGATGGTATTTGTCGAGTTTTTGGTCAAAAAAGTATTCACTATATGCGCCTTGTGAGACGGTGCGTTCTCATGGTGCAAGATCCATAAGTTTCCTTTCCTACACATGTTCTCTCTCAAACGTTGCATAACTTCCAAATTTACCATAGAACCATGATAATGAAAGAAACCGAGTAGCATGACTCTCACTTTTGACTTACTTTGATGTGGTTTTTTGGGTTTCGACTCGTGTAGATAGCGCCATTTAGCCGCCTGTTGACTGGTTTGCATGTCAAACTCATATACCCACGTCGCATCACCTGTTATGATGCGCTGGATAAACGTTGGGTCCGAATTCGCTTGTTCAAGCATGTCTTCAGCCACCTTCTTTCGATGAATTTTTTGAAAGAAATTCAACTTTCTTGGAACGAGTTGAGCAGCCACGCGTCTCGTGCTCAATTGATGGTGTGAACTAGTGCGAATTGATTCGTGAGACACCCTAAGGTCACGAGCTACCTCCCCCAAACTTAAATGATGGTTATCCAGCATCATTTCCTTGACTTTGTCGACGTTTTCATCCGTTGAAGACGTTAAAGCGCGTCGAGATCGGCGCGTCCACGACTTCTCGGCCCTCCGCAAAAGCCTTTTACCACTCGTAGGCCAGTGTTTTTGATAAAGCGCATTTGCCAGAGGCTTTTTGAAATATTTCATTTATATTTTACATTAAAAATTATTAAGTGTATTTAATTTAGCAATTCCATATGCGCTCGTTGATGCCACCCAGCTAGCAACGCAATATTTACAGCAAGTCGTACTCATAGGTGGGTGTTTTGCAAGCGGGGTCTTGCAAAATTCAACCAAGCTCTTGCAAAAGCTATGAATAGTGGCTGAGAAAATTTATGTATTTATAGTTTATTGAAAACTCAAGCACTCCGGGTCATAGATACGCGTTCGGAGAATTTGTTTGAATAAAAATCGATCCTCACATTTCACTGTCTGTATTTGAATTCCGTACTGAAACCAGCATTTTTAACCAGCATTGCTAGTGGCAAACAGATATTTTTTAAGAACTATTTCACAACTGACTGACTTTACATAGAAAATGTATTCGTATTTCAGCGACTTTATGTGTAATGTGTATTTATGTATGTATGCACACGCAAATGATGTATTCAATGTAATATACTTACTCACTGTATTTTTGTATAAAATTTGCCCGCCAAAAAGTTTACGCCATTTTAACCAAGTTAAAAAGTTAAGCAAACAACATCGCAATACAGCAAAGTGGATAGAGAGATGGCAAAGTGCAAGCACAGATGTCAGTAGGCGCTAACACTTTCGAATGTGCATGCAGAATCGCGATTATAGCCACAATAGCATCGCAATCGAGCCGCCGTTGCTGCTGGCACTTAAGGGGTTAGGGGTAGTCAGAGGCCCGAAAAAATGATGATTTTCACGAATTTTTTTTTGCTACTTAATTAATTTATTTAACAAAAATAAAAACATAGCATAAAAACATCATGTTTTAACTTGACTTCACCAAAATTTCAAAAAAAAAAATTAATAATTGCAAAAGTTATCGCTGTTTGTGTGAAGCCCGTTTCTCCAGAAGTCCCTTGCGGTGAACATCACAAGTCCTTGCAGATTCATCCAAAATCAATCAGACAAGAGAAATTAGTTTTATTAATAGATAATCTCGGGCCGGATCGAAGCTTTTTTTTTTTTTCAAAATGAACAAAATGGCGGCCTCAGAAAATTTTTTCCAGATTTTAGAAAGAAAAACCAACAGTTAATTGTTAAAAAAAAATCGAAGTTTTTAAAAAAAAAAAAATCCTTCGATCAGGCACAAGTTTTTTATGTTTTTCAAAAGCTGTATAAATTTTATTGAAATCTACGTAGCGGTTTTTAAGTTACAGTGTTCACCAGTTTGAAAAACATAGTTTTGAGAAAAACGCATTTAAAGTTTTGCTATCGGCTCCGGAGCGGCCGAGCGCCCTTTGTTAATTGTTGAATAACTTGAAAAGTATTTGTCGGATTCACTTCAAATTTTTACACAATATTTTTAAAACATTATACTTTAAGAAAATGCAAAAAAAAAAAATCGATTTTGTGAAAATTCTGACTACCCCTAACCCCTTAAGGCATTAGAGCAACGACTCTACAATTTCATGTATGCGGATATGTATGAATGGAATGGAATATTAGGTTGCAAAAGTTGAGAACTGTATGCGTACTCATATCGAAAGATGGGAATGTGGCATGTTGCAAGCATACATATTGACATAAATTCTCAGTTATTGCTAGAAGCGCATGCCAACATAACGCCAAATACACCCACTTACTCGGCCGCAGAATGAAAGCAGAACGCCTGCAACAGATGCCACTTGAGTGAATTATTCGAATTCCATTTTGCATTTTCAGACGACTTTACCACATCGAATGCTCCGCTGTTACGCTCCTTGGCGCCTGGTGAAAATGCTTTATCAAAAACACGGTACACGGGTCTACGAGTGGTATACGACTTTTGCAGAGAGCCGAGAAGTCGTGGAAGATTTACCCCCATCTGGTCGCCCTTCAACGTCTTCAATGGATGAGAACGTCGACAAAGTGAAGGAAATGATGCTGGAAAACTATCATTTAAGTTTGAGGGAAGTAGCCCGTGCCCTTAGCGTTTCTCGCGAATCAACTCGCAACATTTTACACCATCAATGGGGCATGCGACGCGTGGCTGCAGGACTCGTTCCAAGAGAGATGAATTGCTTTCAAAAAATTCATCGGAAGGAGGTGGCTGAAGATATGCTTGATCAAGTGAATTCGGACCCAACATATCATAACAGGTGGTGAGACGTACGTATATGAGTTTGACATGCAAAGTAGTCCAAAGGTGGCTGAATGGCGCTATCCACATGAGCCGAAACCCAAAAAACCAAGTCAAAGTCGGTCAAAAGTAAGAGTCATGCTACTCGTTTTCTCTGATTATTAGGAGTTTGTGCACATGGAATTCTTTCCAGATAGTTCTAGGGTAAATAAAGAATATTATTTGGAAGTTTGAGGGAGAATGTGCCTAGGAAACGGCCCAATTTGTGGAAGGAAAACTCATAGATCTTGCCTCATGATGACGCACCGTCTCACAAGGCTCATATTGTGAATGGTTTTTTGACCGAATATTCGACAAATATCATCGAACAACCAACGGTAATCACCTTATTCACTAAATCTGGCCCCCTGTGACTTTTTCCTCCTTTCCTTTTCCCAAAACTTTAATTGCCACTCCGTGGACGCCGCTTTGAGTCGATAGAGGCCATTAAGGAGAATTCGCTGAAGGAGCTGAAGAAGATCTCTTCAAATGCGTTTAAAAGATGCTTTGATGGCTGGACTAATCGTTGGCATTTGGTGTTGGTGTATTGCTTCGAATGGAGCGTATGTTGAAGGCGACAAAATAAATTTTGATGATTAAACAATTCTTCTTTTTCTTAATTCGAGCGATAACTGCTTAAGCGAGTTTAAAAAAGCGCACCAGTCGTTTCTTTCTCTTGCTAACCGGTGCCAGTTGGACACACAAAGTGAAGCCAAGTCCTCCTCGACCTGATCTTTCCAACGCAAAGGAGGTCCTCTTCTTCCTCTTCTACCACCAGCTGGGGGATTAAACAATTACTTTGCGTTTTATTCAACAATTCCCGATACTTTTTTGACAAAATGTATATCAACAATTTTGGCACCCTTCAAAAGAACAGCCTGTCGAGAAGCAGTTCCGTAGAGATTAAAGCTATCGATTTTGTTCGCACATTTTCGAACGGTCAGGGAAAATGAGTAGCGAGTACCCGCAAATCCGTTCGATGTTTATTACACAAAAATTTTCGAGCGTGAAATCGATAATATCGTGATTTTTGTGTAGTTCGAGCGGTTTTTTGATTATTTTGACTCGCAGCATCTTTTTTTTTAAGTTGTACACATTATTTATGCACGAAATAAATGCTGGCAAATAAATTTGACGGTATTTGTGTAGGTACTCAAATTGTTCAAAAGCTTGAAAATTTCGAACCAATATTTGAGCAGTCGAACAAAGAACGAGTTTCTAGCGATTATCGAGCTACTCGCACTGCTCGATACCGGCAATCCGGAGCTATGGTAGAGACCAACCAACATCACTGTAACAACTAATTACCCGATAAACGAACTTTAATGCGCCAAAGTACATTTTGGGGCAAATAGCTTCATCTCACTGATATCAGAGAGCTAGTGCACATCAATCCATTGCAAAATGACATTCCAAATAACAACCTTTTTTAGCTGTTCACTCAAACTCTTCCAGCCTGCTCCTACACCATACCTCTAAGGCCTCAAATTTCTAAAGAAAATGGGCCTCTAACGTAATTGCTTCAAAAACCACACCAAGCAGTTTTTACCAAGCAGTCGCGCGACGCTTCTTCAATTAGTTTTTCTAAGATGACGCGTATATTTTTCTAGTGCCAAATATGATTTGTTAATTGTTGCCGCAATGAATATGAATATCAAACGCAATGGTGGCTGTTTGAGCCAAATCATTTTCCAACTGTTTCAAAACCCCTACAGAGGGGGTGATTATTTGCCTTAAATTTTTGAGTTAGCGTTCAAATTCTCTTAATAAAAATAAAGAAAAATAAAATAACCCAAGCACATATGATGCCATGCGAACCATAAACATAATACATATGCCCTTCTTTTGTGGAACATTTTTTGTGCCGAAACATATAATATAAATCGATGTATAGTAGAAAAACTCCGAAGAATTCATCAAAATTTCCCAAATTTGAACCAGATTTAAAAGGTTTTATACTTCCCACCGTCCACTTGTACTAAAATAATGTAAATGTTTGGTGTTGCTCAAAAATCGCTTTGATTTTCGAAACGTTTTTTGCTTACAAGGTAAATTTTTTCTCTATATAATAAACGAGATTTTTTTCATAAGAAAATGCACTGTACCATCAACAAAAAAAAAATGTTAAAAATCAACACGATTTTTGAGACGCCTGAAATCTTAATTTTATTATGCAAGAACTAAGTCCATATTTACATTTCCTTAATTTTATTTTTTTTATTTCAATTTTTTTTTTTTTAATTCTTCTGAATTTTGTGCAAAGTTTTGAACTTTGATTCAGTGCCTGTTAAAGAATGAAGGTAATTTTTATAGAAAATTAACGTAATGATTTTTACCAATATAAATCCATGTTATCAGCTGCATACAACTCTTCATCCTATTTCCACGATTTTAATTTGAATTTCCAGAAATTATTATTAACATCAAATTTATTTAATTTATTAAATTTTAGTACAACGAGGTTGATGCTGCTGAAAAATCCCCTTGATTGTTTTTAATTTTTCGCCCCGATCACAACTAACCTCTTCTTGGTACCGAAATAGAAATCCCAACAAACGAAATGCGAGACGTTACTTAAAGCCATGCCAGATAACCCACAACTTTCTAGCACAACGATCTGAAATGAACTTTAAATTTTAATATTAGCAACGTCTTTGGCACTTACGTTGTTGCTGCTTGTTGCATATTTAAAATAGTCCGTCGATTGTTGTGGCTCCCGGTAGTGGCTGACGGTTACTTTAGCTCGCACTCAATACATTTGCATCGTAATCGGAGTTGCACCCGATGGTGGCATTGACGCATATGCTTGTGAGTGGGAGTGTGTGTGTGTGTGTGAGTCAAGAACCGAAAGGCAACAGGAATTAATGCTATGAGCTGCTTACTTAATGCATTCCTGTTGCCTGTCAGGTCAATGCCAGGGCAAAGGGCGATTGCTGGCACTCGACACTATTCTATGGGATTCGATGGGGTTAAAGCAATTAAAATTAATGAAGAAATTTGATTTTATGCTCGCTATAACCAACTTTGGTCCAATGATAGGGTATTTCATTCATGTCATGCGGGTATTGAGTGGCAGCGGACAAATGAAGGTGACTCTGTGCGCGGATTAATGCTTGGATAATGAAGTTGTGGATTTAAAACTAAGTTGTAGCTGCAAAATACCGCGTATTCGTTTGGTTATAGTGCAACGTTTTGAGAAAAGAAAACGAAAAGTTTACTGCTTTGAAGCAAGGCGGAATTATAATTGGCGCGTACAACCTTTTTGGGTGTTTGGCCGAGCTCCTCCTCTTATTTTGTGGCATTGGCCTAGCAGTTATAAAGTAATATCGAAATTTATAATTCAAATTCAGCCAGAAACACGCCTCAATACCCACCAAATGTGTTATTATTTCTATTACGTAACTCCCATTTTTTATCTTATTTTTCATGCCACGTAAAAAGATTAGAAATATTTGGTGCAAAGATAATAAGCAAGCAGCATCGTTAGGTGTTCATGCTAAAAGCGTTCCGGTTACGTAGCCCCGACTATCGTGGGAACGCTTATTTTCTACTCTTCCTTGCTAGTAGGTTTGCTGATAAGGATGTGAGCGATCGCCTTTGTATCAACAGAATTCAGATGGATGGGTCGTGTATTCAAACTGATTTTAATGGACTAAGTTCCGGGCTGCGCCTGCGTCTTTCGTGTTTTTTGTTTGTTCACTCTTTTCCAGAGCATAGGGCCTCGACAAGGCTTTTTATACGTTGGTTTCTTTAAACTATTTTTGATTTCTGGCAGAGTAGGTGATTAGCCGGCCTCTACCAAGTCATAAGTGGTGGAAATGCCCACTTGTTGTTGCTTAGGAACAACGTCTTCTTTACCGCTTAGAGCGCCATCTGTGTTTCATATTTTTCTGCAGAAGGATCGCACAGATGGTTGATGACTTCACTAAACTTGGTGTGTCTGTGTGTCTGTGCTATTACCGCTGTTGCCTGCTTCCTCTTGCTGGCGCCACTGATGCAATGTGTAACTGTTTATTTGTTTCTTTGTTTTTGGCAGCCACAATGCCCAATGTAGTCAGCGCTATTGTGCGGGAGTACGGATAGAATAGATAAGGTTTTGGGTTTGAGGAATGATATTGTTTTGTTTTTTTTTGTTTTGTAGTGGTCGTAAAAGATTGCTTTCCAAATAGTCGCATGCTGTTTGATTTCGGTCAACATCGACTCTTCCAGAACTCAGGATTTTGCCGGTGAGTAGAAAATGGGTTGTGCAAACTTGCCGTTGGGACATCTCGATCGCTTGCTGGTCTTCATAAGGGCTTTCCGTTGGCTTGCGCTTAAGTAAATTTTCACCAAAAGGCTAGCAAACAATTCATGAAAACCATATATGTAGAAGGTTCATGCCTCCCTTTATTGTATCTTTCAGTAATTTTGCGTTGCATTACGGACAGGGTCTGCTGGCAAGGTAGTTCGTGTTTTGCTTTTAATAGATTAGGTGGCTCTATAAGACTGTAATCATGCTTGTAATTTTATTGTGTTGCTGCGGAATAGAGATTACGAATATCTTATGAATCGACTGTTGCCATCTTCAAGTGATGAATTGTACTATGAATTTATTAAGGTGCTAAGTGAAGAAATAAAGAACTGATGGAAGCTTTCTATGACATTGACCCAGTTAGTATTGGTACTGCAGCTTACAAAATCCTGATTAGAAACCATCAGTCGTCATCGTAGTTCTCGTATTTAGGCCAAAGAAAAGAGCAGTTTTAATCAAAGCGAACCAGAGAAAGATGGCTTTTAGATGAGTGGCTTTAAACGGGCATGTGAAGAAATGATTAGTATCAAGAGGTGATTAGTATTTCCTTTACATGGCGAGCAACTGTTGAGTGTGTGTGTGTGGGTGTGACTTTCAATTCTATCTAAAGAGCAGGTTAACCTGCTACATTATGCAAAACGTACTCATGCCACAATAATGAGGGCCTCACGAGGCAACTGAAGTTCTTCGTCTGCCATAGGTGGTGGTTGAACTCCGATAACCGCATACAGCGGGCGATCCGGTCACTTTGTAGTGTAAATTATCTCGCTCTGTCTCTTACCTAAAGTGTGATTAACATTAACCACTACTGTGACTTCCTAATTAAATTTAATCGTGAGCAAATTAATTAGTTTTAAAGTTGGCTACAAAATTTCACCACAACAATCAAAAATGAAATAACGAATTAAAAAAGTTTTCGCGAAATATGCAAATTAGTAGAAGTTCGCTGATTATTCCTGCGCTGTGGAAATTGTGTTTTTATTAGATTTTTTTTTTTCTTTTTTATTGTTATTCAGTCGCTTTTATGAGCTTTTTATTTTGATTTTTTTTTTTTAATTTTTTTGTTACTCATTCTGTTTTGTTCTGTTGGTATTTTTTATTATGTTTATGATTTTTTGTTTTTTTGTTGTTTTTTAAATTTTGTTTTGTGAGCCTTTTTTTCTCTTCTTTTTTTTTTTTTTTGTGAAACAATTTACTCACATTTGAATACGTTTTTCTCTCCCCTTCGTGGCGCTTACGCCTATTTTTCCGCTCGTTTACTACGTCACTTTTGTTAAATATGCGCTATTTTTTTTTTTACAAACACTTTGTTGTTGCAACCGTTTTTGTACTTTATTACTTGACGTTCAACGCTTTTACAGCGTATAAATTATAGCGACTACACACATACACGTACACTAGTAGTCACACGAACTTGATATTTTGTACGTGCAAGTGGCTGCTGCACGTATCGCCTCAGTCCGGCTTTGCTTGGTATACAAAATGTGAGTTGATGGAGTAATTCTCTATTTTCACTGTTGTTTAGTTATTCCTCGCCAAATAGTTATACATTCTACACACCACACACACACATACATACATCTAGGAAGCTACTGCTAGACAATGAAATCTACAAACAATAGACAAGCAACATTTGCATGACTGTGATGCAGGTTGCACGTATAGTAACTCGGCTCCCTTTGGACCAGTAAGCACTTGCACTTTTTCCCCCTGCGAATGCGTGCACACACTCACACACACACACTTATATTTAACTAAATGTTTTTCAATTTCATTTTTAGCTGCTTGTCATTTCGTTGGTCATTTGCATTTTTCCTCAAATTTTCCTTCACCATCGTTTACGAGTCTCATTTTAAGGTATCAAACTTAGAAGCAACATTCATCCACTGCAACAACACATAAACTTTTGCTTTTATTGCTTCACTGGAGACATCAACGCGCTAGCAAGGCACTGGCTACCGTTTTGCATTTAGTTGTATGATTTAGTGCGTTCGCTTTCCCGTTTGTGTGCGTGAGATAGATGATTTTCACTGCACAGCCACTAGATAACAGCAACAAAATGCATTTTCACTAACTCGTTACTGGTGTCCCTTGGCTACAACAGACTTATTCAATGCTTGCCATCACCTGCCTCAATCTATCACTTCCCACATTACTCATCCTCAAGGTCCATTCTTGCACTTGTACTTTGCCGCCAACTTCATACAGTGGTGGCTAATGAAGATTTATAGTACAAGGTCAACAACTGTTAATTTTGATAGCGCCACCCCGAAGAATAGTTGTTTGACGTTATTAATACGGGAACAATCATTCAATAATTCACAGAGTCTTTCTAGAGAGAATTGTAAAGGTGGATGCACCCTGTATAGGTTCTCTCGAAAACTAGACAATACACCTAGGTGCTCTCTTCGTTTTGAAAGACTAGAATGTATCCCTGAACTGGAGCTTGAGTGACTTCTAAACTAGCGTACAGTTCGCGCATTTTGAGCGATGAATATTTTCACTAAAATAAGACTCTGATCTGGTAACGCTATGGACCAAAATGGTGGCTGCGTGACTTCGGCCAGTCAGTATAACCTAAGGTGACCATGCCTTATTTTATGTTTCATCTCATATTATAATATTGGGAGGTTGAATTAGTTTTAAAGGTTTTTTTCGAAGATTTGGGGCTTTATTGTGAAAAAACGGTACAAAATATTTTATTCGAAGTATTGGCCATCGCTAGCTACAACTTTCGCCCATCTTTCGGGCAATTTCCGGATGCCGTTTCTCCAAAATTCTGGCCGCTGCTTGGCTATCCATGACTCAACCCATATTTTGGTAGCCTCGTACGAGGAGAACCGCTGGTCCGCCAAATCGAGACTCATATGCCGGAACAAATGATAATCGGAGGGAGCTATGTCTGGACTATACGGCGGGTGGGGTAACACTTCCCAGCCAAGCGTTCCAAGGTATTTTTTGGCAGGTTGAGCAACATGCGGCCGAGCGTTGTCATGTTGCAAAATAACCTTGCCGTGCCTTTTTACCGTTTCCGGCCGTTTTTCTTTCAATGCCCGGCTTAAACGCATCAATTGCAGTCGGTAACGATCCCCCGTGATTGTTTCGCCCGGTTGGAGCAGCTCAAAATATACGACGCCGACCTGATCCCACCAAATGCAGAGCATGATTTTCTTGCCGTGAATATTCTGCTTGGCCGTCGACGTTGATGCGTGGCCGGGTAAACCCCATGATTTTTTGCGTTTTGGGTTATCGTAGTGGATCCATTTTTCGTCGCCAGTCACAACCCGATGCAAAAAACCCTTCCGATTTTGTCACTCGATCAGCAATTCGCACGTAAAAAATCGCCGTTCGACGTCGCGCAGCTTCAACTCGTACGGGACCCAATGTCCTTGCTTTTGGATCATTCCCATCGCTTTTAGACGCTTGCAAACGGTTGATTTATCAACGCCCAATGATTCAGCAAGCTCTTCTTGGGTTTGGCACGAGTCCTCGTTTACCAATTCCCCCAATTCCGCGTCCTCGAACTTTTTGGGCTGGCCAAGACGCTCCTTGTCTTCGGTGTGAAAATCACCACTTTTGAATCGTCGAAACCAGTACTCACATGTTGAAATCGACGGAGTATAGTCTGGGTAGGCCTCCTGCAGCAATTCACGGGCTTGGGCTGCATTTTTTTTTCAAATTGAAGCAGAAAAGCAAAGCTTCCCGCAAATTGCGTTTCGACGGCACGAAAGTTGACATACTCGGAGCACGAAAACACTGCGTTGTTTATACTTCAGCGAAATGACAGATGCTGATAAACAAAGCCTAGGGATGAGGCTTTGTCATGAATATATATTCAGTATTGCCAACGCGATAAAGTGATAAATAGCGCCATCTGTGTGTCACCTTTAAAACTAATTCAACCTCCCAATAATATTATTTGATCTTTCATCTTAAATTATCTCATCTTATCTTGTTTTATTTTTTGTATTTTATCTTTCATTTTATTTAATTATTTTATCATTTCCTCTTAGCTTATTTTTTATATTATTTTTTATATATTTTTTTATTTTATTATGTTATCTTATTTCATTTTATTTTATCCTTCATCTCATTTAGTTTTATTTCATTTCCACTTATCCTATTTTTTATCTATTTTTTATTTTATTATTTTATCTTATTTTATTTTATTTTACCTTTCATCTCATCTAATATTATCTTGTTTTATTTCATTTCCTCTTGTCTTATTTTTTCATCTTATGTTATTTTATATTTCATCTCATCTCGTATTATATTATCTTTTTCTTTCGTCTCAGCTCAACTTATTTTATATTAAGTATTTTATTCTTTTTGTTGTTTAATCTTATCTTATCTTCTTTTATCTTCTATATCATTTTATCTTATCTTAAATCTTATCTGGTTCTATTTTATTTGCCCTTATTTTATTTAATATTTCATACCATCTGATCTCATCTTACCTTATCTAATTATCTTATTTTGTTCTAATTTAATTTATTTTATCTTGTCTTAATTTATTTTCCATCTCATCTTATATTATATTATCTTATCTTATCTCATGTTCTCCCTTCTTATGAAAGATAAATCTCCGCTTATTTTGTTTTATTTGATCTTGACTTATCTTTTTTTAACTTTCATCTCACCTAATCGCATACTATTTATGTTATCTTGTTTTATTTTATATTATTATATTTGAGTTAGTTTATTTTTTATCATTTTATATTTTTCTTTTGTAATTTGATTCAATTTAATACTGTTTATTTTTTCTTCTATTTATTGAATTTATTATATTGAATTTATTTTTTTATTTATTTTATTTTTGTATTTGTTTCATTTATTTTTATTTATTTATTTATTCCATATATTTTTTTTTATAATTTTTATTTACTTAATTTTTTAATTTAAGTTAATTGATTTTTTATTTTAATTAATATTATTTATTTATTTATTTTATTTTTTATTATTTAATTTAGTTTTATTTATTTAATAAACTTTTCTGTAATTTATTTTTATTATTTTTGTTTAGTTTATTTTATTTTATTTTTAATTTAAGTCTTTTTAAATTTATTTCTATTTATTTAATTTAATTAATTTTTTTATTAATCTTATTTTTGTATTTACTTAATATATTTTTATTTAATAAAATTTTATTTATTTTTCCATTTTTATTTTATTTTTTCTTTATTTATTTACAATAATGTGATTTTATTATATTTATTTTTTTATTTATTTCTTATTTATTATTTTTTTTATAACTTCTTTAAATAGATACAGATTTATTTTATCTTATCTTATCTTACGTTATCTTATACAAATATAATAAAACGTATACTTGCATTAAAAATGTATGCACCTGCATACCTATTTCATCGTTCATCACTGTATCTTCTATTACTTGCTCTTCCCCTTTGCATGCGTCTTCAAGCCTTCAAGTTGCTTGGCGGTGTTATGTGTCGCCGCCAACGAAAGAGATTTATGACTTGGAAGGCAGCGTTGTAAAGTGTTTAAAAGCTAATGAATTTAATTAAAGTTGTTTAGCGGCATCGTCGCTTACAACCATCACCAACTCCGTCACCGCCGATATTACCAAAACCAACAACCAAAACGCCCCCAATAGCCGAAAAGTCTTGCTGCTTGCCTCGCTGCTTGGAATGCAAATGATAATGGGCGCTTTTGTGTTGTTGCTGTAAGATTTTGTGATAAGTACTTAAGGATTTGAATTTATTTATTTATGCGCGCAAAAATACAATGGCCAAACGCCATCTGCAATACGAAACCCCTTACTTGCTAATACTCGTCTACGTATGTTTGAATGTGTATGTACCTGTGTATGTGTCTGTGTACGTTTCGAAGTGTGAAGGCGCGTATGACTTGTTGGTTAGTTGGCTTACGGTCTCAGTGACAGGCAGACAGAGAAACAGACTTATTGGTTGCCTAAATAAATAACTGGCTCTTTAACTGTGCATGATTTGCTTTGACTCACTGTTGGTCTGCGTGACTGCGTCTCCGTCTAGTTGGCTAGTCTGCCTGGTTAGCAACATATAAATGGTAAATTTGTTTAAATTGCTTCACTTTGCATGCCACTCGACTCCCACTTAGCATAGATAAAAATCCGTGTTAGCGTTGTTTTGATTTACTTTTCATGTCACTTTTTTAGTACTAATTCATGTTGTTAAATATTTTGTGTTTGGTGTGTGCATTGAATTTCTAAATGAGCTGGTTGAGATTTTAATTACGAAAAATATTCAAGTTATTTGAAGGTATATGAGACTTGGGTGTTTTAAAAATCAACGAAGGCGTTAGACTCACAAGAAATTACAATCGCCCATTTAATGCTAAACTTTGCCGAATTCATTAGCCCCACCCAGAGGTTTTAAATTAAGGTATTATCCAGTAATAATAGGAAGGAAATGTTAGCAACACTTTGTTTAACTTTTCATTCAATTGGTGATAAGAATTACTAGGAAAAGTTTGGTCTGGAGAAATTCGGTCTTTCTGTGACATTTTCGTTGGTTTGGAGAAGCTTTGGGAGCAATTTTATGATGGAAAAGGTAGATGCTGGGTAGCAGCAGTAAGCTTGGAAAGTTTATGGAATGATCGTCGAAAGTAGAAGTTTAGGTTAGGATAGACGAGTTGCGCATAAACAGACAGAAATCTCAGACAGTGGTTACAGGGGTCCATTGCGTTGTCCAGGCTAACTGTCCACTGGATTAGGAGTGTATTCGGACAAGTATCCTTAAATTGCTCCTTTAAACTCCCAAAATTGTGTAACTTCTTCCAAGCTAGGATCTACGCTATAGACTAAAGCAGCAAAAACAATAAGACTAATGGACTTATCTTCGGCAAACCTTACTATTTTTGTTGATAATCAAGCAGCGATCAAGACACTGGCTTTAGCGCACATCAATTCAAGATGTGTCAGAGAATGCAGCAGCTCGCCCTCGCTTATCCAACAACATAGCACTACACTTTGTAGGGTCCTCAGCCACTCTGGAGTATAGGGAAATGAAAGAATGGCTGAGTGTGCACGAAAAGTCTCTGAGCTTGCCCTTCAGTGAGTGGAAAAAGACATTAGAATACCACGAAACGAACTAAACACTGCGGTCGACGTGAGCGTGTACGCGGAAACCAATAGAAGATGCTATCTGACTACTAATTGCAGGGTGTCCAAAGCGCTCTGGCCAAAACTGAATCTTAAAAGGACAAAATGTCGGCTTGGATTTCACAGATCAACTACCAGCGCTCTTACAGGTGTTATAACAGGTCGCTGCGCTATTGGCACCCTAGCCAGTAGAATGGATGTACCTCACAATGACCTCTGCAGGAGTTGAGGAGATTAAAAAGAAATTGAGTCAGTAGAAATTGAGTTAGTAAAACACCTCCTCTGAATGTCAAAAGATGTTGAAAGAAGCCGTACCAAATATCTTGGCTATTATTTCTTTGAATACCTGCGAAAGTTGCAAAATATCTTACTAGAGGGACTAGTTACCTTCTTAAAAAGATGTAAGTGGTTTAAGCAACTTAGTTAGGGAATGGAAGTCAAATGCAAGTATCGCAATGGGCTTAATAGGGCCACCGAGTGTCTTGTCTTAGACAAGCAACCAAGCTTACGTAACCTAATCTAACATTATAACAATGATGTCATTCAAGAGTAAGTGCATTGTCTTAGAGCCACCGAGTGTTTTGTGATAGACTAGCAACCTGGCTAACCTAACCTAACCTAACAAGACGCGCTAGTCGTTTCTTTCTCATGCTAACCGGCGCCCGTTGGACACACCAAGTGAAGCCAAGTCCTTCTCCACCTGATCTTTCTAACGCAGAGGTGGCCTTCCTCCTCCTCTGCTACCACCAGCTGGTACCACCATTTGAAAAACCCTTTACTTTTTGTATTAAAATCATCAAGACGAGCACCGCATACTGATGGAGCAGCTTGGCCTTCGACACTTTTCCGAGATGTAAGCGCCCATCTACTTACTACTTTTCTTATCTCCATTATTAAAAATGTTTTTTACTCTACATAAAAGTAAGTTTCAGAGTATTTCAGAAAATGGAAGAATTCCTAGCATATAAATTAGTCTAATATATTTATTACATTCCTCCCTTTGGTTCTTCATAAATGCTCCATGTCGAATGAAAAATAAGTACATAACTGAATGTAAACTTAATGAATTATTTCCTCGGGCGCAGAACTAATTGTCAGTAAAAATGATTGAAACAAATTCCATTCTCTTAATCGCGCGCCATTGTTGAAATACCAATAAACTGTGAAAGAAAAGCGAAAGAAATAAAACGAGCATTTAATTGAGTCGCAAATTGTATGCGCGCGAGCGATTATTAATTAAATCACTAAACTGCTAATTATAATGCCAATGGCACAGCCACTGCTGCTGCTGCTGCTGTTGCTGCTGCGGCGTCGCTATCAAGGCTGCTTCGAGTATTGCTGTAGTGGCGGCGGGGCCCACCCAAAGCAGCTTGGCATTGTCAGTGTCACCAGGGAAAAGTCAAAGTGAGCGAGAAATTTAAAATGCCGAGACACAAATATTGACAGGTCCAGACATGCGCTTGCATGCACACACATATCTCGCTGCGACTTTTACAAGCACACATACACATAGTACATACATATGTGAGTGCGCTTGGTTGTGTGCGTGTCATATAAATCAGCATACAATGCAGGTATGACAAAGTGACAATGCATTACCAACGGATTTCCCATTATTCATGCTGCGCTTGTGTTGACTGGTTATTTAAGAGGGGAGTGGAGCTGGGTGGGCAGTGTCGGTAACGCGCGGAAAGTGCTTAAACTCGCACTACTTGTAATTCTATACGGCATTCATGTACCGCATACGCTCCGTCTGCCTCCAGCTCGCACTATGGAATTGCACTGTTAAATTTATGTGTGTGTGTGTATGTATGTATGAAAGTGTGTGTGTGCATGTAGCTGAAATGAATGAATTACAATTTATTGGCGCCGTTGATTATGACTGCAAATTGCTTGCTATAAAAATTCATTTATTTATTTCGTGTTGACTCGTTAACGCAATTAAAATGTGCAAGCAACTACGAAGAACTATGCAAATGTGAACAAATATACAAATGTGCATATGTATGTGTGTACGCGTCTATGTGTATGTATTTACATATATTATGCATAACTGGGGGAATTTATTCAATTAATAATAGACGATTTTGACCCTTTTGCAATACTCTAAACTCGATTGACGTCTGCCTAAGTGCACTCCCAACTGTCAATTAATTGCAAAACTTTCCATGAATTTAAATGAGTCGTGTAAATTTGTGTAAGCAAAGTCATCGCCCAACATCCAATACATGCATTTATTTTGTATATTTGTATATTTCAGTTAATTATATTTGAAAATTCAGTGAACTTCAGGTTGGAGTGTAATTTTTAAATTCAAATTAAATGCACATTTTTTTTGAATGCGAATCAGGTATTCATTATTTGTCAAACATATATAATAAATATAATAGTGGGTCTTGGAGTTAGGGATAATAAACGCTGGTTTCCAAATATAAAATTTCCGACGACATTTTGGCGTAATTAGGGCTCTCTCTCGGCTATTTCAAAGAGTTAAAATTCTGCCTAGCACACATAAAATCTATCCTATATCTATAGAAAATGGCGCAAAGACGATAGAACGTGGGCTCTTGTATTAATTATGTATGTAAAGGGTAATCAATTGAGCGGTATCGGATTTCAAATAGAAATTAAAAATTAAAAAAAAAACCAAATTCCAACCAATCTTTATTATTTTTGTGTAGAACTATTCATGTTAGTAATTTTTTAATGATAATCTCTGCATCGTAATCCGGCCATCCGTAAACACCAATTTTGAATGACCCGCTGGCGAACTTCGGTCGGCATTTCGTGAATAATTTTAGTAATGTTGGCTTCCAATACCACACTCGAAGCTGGTTTGTCCCTGAAGCATTTAGAGTTTGCATACTTCGGCAAATAAAAGTCCAAAGGTGTGATATCACACAATCTTGGTGACCAATCTATTGGTCCAAGACGTGAGATAAATTGTTCACCTAAACGTCAAAGCAGTAAATCCATTGTTTCACGGGATGTGTGGCCCTTGTTGGAAACAATATTGCGGAGATCACGGGCCTCGATTTCCCACATCAAAAAGCCGTTTATCATTGCGCGGAAGTGTTCGCCATTCATTGTTACATTTGTGCCAGCCTCGTATTTGAAGAAATATGGGCCAATGATCCCTCCAGCCCATATGTCACATCAAACGGTTGTTTTCAATGGATTTAATGGTTGTTCTTGAATGGCTTCGAGTTGCTCTTCAGCCCAAATATGGCAAGTTTGCTTACTGAAGTAGCCTTTCATTTATTTCACATAATAATAATTTTTTTAAAATTTCATTTCTTTTTATATATATTTTTTTTTTTTGGTCAAACATCCCATTCTTTGGGAGGCACTTATACAAATTGGCGGCAGTTTAGCTGCAAGTCATAAATTTTTAACTATCGTACTTTAAATTAATTTTAATTAATTTACTGAAGGGAATTTCTTATGATGTGGTAAGAACATGTAAAATGCTCATTGATCGAGAATTTCACAGCATTGCTGATCGGAGGTGGCGAGTGGAAACCACTTGCGTTACGACCAGACAAATCTGGCCATCTGACAATCTGAAACAGACAAAAACCCTTAAAAGTCTTTCGAAACACGAACTAAGGCATACTCTATAATATCTCTTATCACCGGCCACTGCCTTTTGGGTTCCTCAAAACGACCTGTGCAGATACTGCGAGGACGAAGATGAGGAAGTATCGAGCAGACATTTGCTGTACAGTTGTCCCGGTCTAGCCAGAAGTCGGCTCGCTCTTCTAGGCTCTCCAACAATAGACAATCTTTCAGTACTCTCGGATCGGAAAATCGAATCTCTCATCAAATTCTCGAAACGAATTAATATCTTTGACCAAAATCTACAATAAAAATCTCGGTTAGGTGGGGAAATCATATAACATAATGAGCTTTAGGTCAACACAACGGACCCAACTTGCGGTCAATGTGGCACTCCGATGCGGGGTCACCCTTAAACCAACCAACCAACCACGAATTCAGCAGAGCCGCTTTTTGAAGGTCATAGGTCAGGTGCTTCTCCAATTTGAGCTTCTTGAGGTTTACGTGAACAAGTGGGCCGATATGATCAGTGGCAATATTAAGACCTTTCTGAGTTTCCGCTGCTACTTGATGTCAATCCCCAATTCTGAGTATTTGCTGATTTTCTCTGTGTACGTTTTATTAATATTTTTGTTCAATGGGGCGCCAATGTCTATGACAAACGCATGTTGTCATTTTTATTTACCACAAATATGTCAGGTCTATTATGAGTTCTTGTGGTATTCGTATGGATTGTTCTGTCATAAAGGAGAAGCATGTCCTTATCTTCATGCACTGGTTCTGGAACATATCTGTAATAGGGTGTCTTCTAACGTGAAAATCGTACATTTGAGCAAGTCGTAGGTGTATAATTTTTGCAACATCGTTGTGCCGTTTAAGGTAGAAGGAGTTTGCTTAATAGAGTACACCCAGCTAGAACGAGGTTTAGAGTTTCGCTGTGGCCGTCACATCTACGACATAGGTATGTCTTCCGGAGCATTGGGCACTCTGATCACGTAATTTACATCTTGCATATCAAATACATTACTTTCTGTTTCCGCGAAAATTCCTTTATTGATTAGCCATAAATGCGATAGTTTTGCGACGACATGCGGGCTTTTCAATTCGTTGTAATATACGCCATGTATGGGCATTCGTGACCATTGCTCTACTTTGTCCATTTTTGTTCTAGTGTTCCTGCTGTTAAACTCATGCATCATTCTGAGAGGTGTAAATGTCATCAGCTGCACTGACGGCATGGTGAAGTGCAGAGTCCATAGAAGTAATTTATAAGTTGCAGGATCAGCTTGTCCTGCAGTGCTCCCACGTCAATTGCACCTTATACTTTTTAATTTTTATTTATTTATTATTTAGTATTTATTTTTACTTTCATTTTATATTATTTTATTTTGTTTTAAACTTTTACCTCAACTCAATTTAACCTAATTTATTTTTGTGTAATTTGTGTATTGAAGTTTTTTATTTCTATTTAGAATCTTATTGCTCTTAGTTTGATTTCATTTTGTTAAACTTTTTTTTTACTATTTTAAAAAATTTGTTTTGTCTTTTCTTTTATTTATTTCAATTATATTTTAATATATTTATTCACTTCATAATATGGAAAATTGTACCTTCTAATAAAAGTAACTGCACCCAAAGCATAAACGAGACTATTAGTAAATATCTTAAATCTCGAGACTTATATTCTGTCGTATTAGGTAAATGCGCCGCTGGGGTAATTCATACGAAACTGATGGAAAGAATCTCCATATACATAGGTACACACATAAGCAAGCGTGCATTAATGAATATTCAGTGCTCGGCTAATTGAGTGCTTTTAATAAGTCTTATTGCATTATTAAATCCTAACTGAAACAAAATTAGTGTGTATGAACTTTGAGCAGCAGCTGTCCACAGAAAATAGGCAAATCGTGATCGCAGCACTCGCTTAAATACCGTGAAAAAAGTAATTAGTATGTATTCATATGCAGTGGTGATCAAAAAAATAGCAGTGTGACATATTTTTTCGGTATTTAAGTTTTAGTACAGGGTCCGGCACTCGGAACTGCAACCAATTAAAAAGCCCATAAATTTAGTTTGGAAAACTACTTGTATTCAATTCAAAATGAAAAATGTGTGAAAATAACACGAAATTAAGAATCAATTTACTTTTGCTCCATATGACCACCTGTTGCCTTGACTATGACTTTGAGACGCTCCACAAACGAATCGCAATGTGCCCGAATATGACTTGCAGGTATTTTGGCCCATTCGCGAACAATGGCTTTATTCAACATCTCGAGACTAGTGAATCTTTTAGTTCGGACCTTGTTCTCCTAAATGGCCCTTCGAGAATAATCCATCGGATTCGTGTCTGGTGAATTTCAGAACCATTGTGTAGACGTTATGAAGTTCTGAACGTTGTTTTTTAGCCATTCTTGGTTCACACTAGCTTTGTGAGACAGTGCCGAGTCCTGTTGAAACGTCCATGGTCTGCCACCAAAATATTTGTCTGACCACGGCTTCAAAGTAATCTCTAGAATACTTTCGCGCTAGTATTTCGTATTTACCTTGACGCCAGACTCGATGAAAACGATTGGAGAGCGCCCACCTGCGGTTACAGCGGCTCAATCCATTACTTGTGGCGGGTGCTGCCTCCTGGTGGCCAATAGATGACTCAAATTCTCGTATGAACGGTTGGTCAAATAAATCCTATTGTTTTGGGAGTTTACGAATTGCTCAATTTGAAACATTTTCTCGTCAGAAAACACAATGTTCGGAAATTGAGCGCTTTTGGCCAAGCGAAGCAACTCCTTCGCTCTCTCAACTATGACTTCTTGCTGCTTTGGTGTGAGATCATGCGCCTTTTGCATCTTGTAAGGCTTGACTTTCAGATCACTTTTAAGTATGCGGCGGATGCTACGGTCGGATATTTTCAATTCTTTCGCCATTTGATTGGCACTTCGTCGGGGATTTTGCTCAAGTCGCTTCTCAGTATCTTCACACAAAAGTGGAAAAGTACCTGAAATTTCTCAAAATACATGAGGAAATTTTAAAATTACCTACATTTCGTATAGTTGTAAAAATCTGTCCTTTTATTCTTACTCACCATTTTTACACATAAAGGCCCTTATAGGTATGGATTTTTGCCTACTGACGTCACTGGCCTTGTGAGGGAGTTGATAATGGTAATGGTAATGGTTATATGGGTTAGGCCTTTATGCACTGCGACCAGATTGATCTATTGTGCGGCTCTAATAACTTAATTCTAATTATTTAGTATACCGAGGAATCGATCCAGCTCCCTAGGAGGGAGCAAATATAGGTCTACCTCCTCTAGCAGGTACGAGTTCAGGATTCCGTGTCTCCTGTGACCTAATGCAGTGGGTGATTATGTGTTCCATAGACTCCTCTTCATCACAGCAGAACCTGCATAATCTTTTACTAGATAATTCTAAGTGTTTATTACAGGCAAAGTGACGTGTAAGTGCTCCACAGGGTAATCTGAGGCCCTTTTTATCTAGGGTTAGAGCAGGTTTTGTGCAGAAGTTCAAACACTTTTTGGAGTGATTAAGGCCGCTTGTGCCGTACCAGTGTTCCCTAATTTTTATTTGGATCCATTTTTTGGTTTCCTGTTTTATACTATTTTTGTTAAAGCCGAGAAATGGGGTTGGTCCAATTCATAGCCCTTCTGCCCCTTTTTTGGCATAAAAGTCTGCCTTCTCGTTTTCTTCGCGACCCTCATATCCTGGTACCCAAATCAGTGAGACCTGATTATGAGTGGCCAGTTTGTTGAGTGTATTGTTACACTCTATTAGAACTTTTGACTTCAATGTGAAAGCTATGTAAAGGTTTGAGAACCGATTGGCTGTCCGAAAGTATTTTAAGTTTTACTTTCTCGAACCCTCTTTTCGATATGATTTCCATTGTTTCCATCATGGCGAAGAGCTCTTCCCTCGACGGGCAGATCACCTTGTCTCTCCTTATCTATTTTGAGGGAGATAGTGTTTTGTTGTTGGCCAAATCAATGAATTCAGTCTGACCTTTTTGAAGTCCTTGGCCTGATCAGAAGTCTGACCTCTTTCAACGAAATTTTTATCACAAAAGCCATATGACGCTTAGATTATATTTTTCCTTTTTTTGGTTTTGACTATACCGTTAGAGGGGGTTCTTAAACGATGTATACCCTATTCTTTTTTGGCTGAATGTGTATATTTAAGTATTTTTTTTTTTGTTTTTTGCTACTTTTATTACACATTTGCTTTGTTTGATGTGCTGCTTTCAATTTGCGGTTTTCATGAACTTTGTGCGTGTCGTTTTTTTTTTTTTTTAATTTTGTTTTTTTTTTTTGTTGTACATTTTTCTTTATGACTTCCATTATAATAGATTTTATGCACAAACACAGAAACAAAGTGTCATAAAAACAAAATCTAATTTAAATTTCATTTTGTTGATTTCTGGGAAATTAATAAAATTGAACGTTTAGGCCACAAATCAAATACATTAAAAAATTGTTGACATGTTAATGGAGATATGTGTATGTAAATAAGCGTATTCATGGATTATGCAATTGCAGCTATAAAAACTTAGAGTTAAAAAAATTATGTATACACATTTTCTAAAGGAATTAATGCGATTGCATATTGAAATTTAACTTTATGGAAAAGCAATTATTTTTATTGCATTCGTAACTAATGTGTTTTTTAATGTCTTACTAATAGAGATGAATATTTATTATACGAATACATGTATTTGACTCATGGCCGGCCAATGCCAATAGTTCGAATCAAATAGGCAACCCAGCTAGCAACCAATTCTTCCCACAACTCAGTCTTGTTCGACTAAAAGAAACAAGAATTCACTTAGCTTGCAGCGCGTTCTGATGATAAGGGCTTTAGCTTACAAAAACTCACGTCAACGATGCAGTATCCAGCTTACTTCGTCTGAAGTCTTCTCGAAGGCGTTTTAAACGCACAACGATAGCAGACCTTATAGACTAGACTTTAGAAAAATGAATGAGAATAGTTCATCATCATCATCATCATCGTGGCAATCACTCCTCGGGATGTGCCAGTCCTTCCTTTGCAATGTCCATCAATACGTTTCGTTTCGTAGCATCGCTCCTTTTAGCATTTAGGCGTCTTACGTCTTCTTGGATATCATCAATCCATCTTCTTGCGGATCTTCCGCGTTTTCTACTGCCCATCATCGTGCGTTCCGAGTAGATGCCTAAACCATCGTTAATCTTAAATTTGCAGTTAGTTTTTTCCGTCTAGTGTAAAGCAACAAAAATATGTGCCTTTCTATATGTAAAATATACAATTACATAAACGTGCCCAAAATTATAGAAGTGGTCTAAGTCAAAATTTAACAAATTAGTTCACTTATTGCATTGAAATGATAGAAAAGTGGGCAGCAAGAAATACATTTCCGATAAAACAAATGTCGCAGCCGGGTTTGACTTCAACGAAATCATTGGTCTTGATTTGACTTGATGTGTCCAACTGGCGCCAGTTATCCCGAGAAAGAAACGACTAGCGCACTTTGTTAAACTCGTTCAAAATCCCTTAAACGGTTATCGTGCCGATCAATAAAACAAAGAAATCGCTACAAAATTCAACAACAAGAATAGTAAAAAATACCACTGGTGAATCTGTCTCTTGGCTGCAAATACAGTGGAGATTTTTGAAAAATGCACCTTATAAAATGTTGTATAAAACTTCTTTAGATGATTCTAATTTCCACCTTTTGGATCTTTCCCCTAAAAGGGGAAGAGCAAAAATATACGGAAATGTTAAGCTGCTTCCTTTATACGCAACTATTAGAGCATAACGGACGAACAACGTAAAGATTTTATGTGTTTCTTCTAAGCTTCACAATCCGTGGTGGACCATAGCTTCATCAACAATTTTTCTCCACTTTATTCTATCCATGGCTACATCTCTCCAGTTGTGTACGTTCATTTGCTTAAGATCTGATTCGACGTCATTTAACCCACGCTTTCGTGGGCATCCTCTTTTTCTTCCCCCAATGGGTGTTACTACCATATATCCCTACAGTTTTTCAGGAACGTTTTAAGAGTCTTAAAAACTCGAAATGATAAAAAATGGATTACTTTTGTAAAATAATGAAATGTTCTCGATTTATTTCATTAAAGTTATTAGTTGAAATAAAACTCATAGTTCTTTATTGCCTTAAGTCATTTATAGGGCATTCAATTAATTTTGAAAATGGTCAAAGTCAATTCCAACTTTAAAAACAACGTTTTCGTATGAGATTCACACAAAATTTCAGATTTGTAATAAATTTCGGTTAATCAAGATTAATGAAATTCTAGATAAGAAGGTCGCGTAATGTAAAAATATCTTTTAATTTACTCAAATGGAATGCATTGTAATAACTCGAAATAAGAAATATTAGTTTGGGGGGAAAAAATCTTATTTTTGTGTAAAATTTTTGCAAAGAAGGCTTAAAACTGTTTTATGGTCGATCTGTAACTTCTGGTGGATGCTACCACTACTAACATGGCGGTCAACTTCGATTATTTCTGTGATTTTATAGACATTTTCTTTAACATCAAAAACGCCTGAACGGCATCAACGAAACTAAAATTGCTCGTGCTTTGCTGTTCCAGTATCCAGTTCCTTTCACAATTTCAGCGACCTGACTTGCATTTTCGCCTTTATCAAAGAAAAACTACAAAATGTACAGAATTTTCACAGAATGGAAAAGCAAAAGAATTTTTTAGTGTGAAATGCCAAGAATGATAGAAAGAAGATTGCGCCCATCAAGAGTGCGTGACCTCACGTTTTTCCAAGTTGTGCAGTATTGCCAACCATTTGCTCTTCGCAATAAATTTAGTGCTTTTTTATACCGAAAATGCGAAAATTTTGAAGTTTCGTGTTTGTTTCTTTTTTTAATTTAAAGCTACCGAAACTTTAAGTTAAAAAAAACTGTATTTTTATACAAAAGAAGGTTAAAAAGGCCACTCCGAGAAGATTGTAGTGCTAATGACAATTTGTTGGTTCTTATAAAATTTGATATTTTGAAAGTGTGAATTTAATTTTTTGCTTCTTTTAAAGTTATGCAAGAATATTAAATCTTCTTCCCTCAAATCTTCTTAAGATTGAAAGCCTTACACATTTTAAAAAGGGTTTGAACTTACTGAATGCGAATTAAAACCATAGCGGTGTAATCGTTTCTTCCGGTCATCAATTCTAAGTGGGACATAGGCCATTAAGCCACAAAATACCAGAAAATACTAAAGAAACCTTACTGACATTTTTACAAAAAGAGTACCTTATCTAGTTACATCACCTCAAATAAAGCAAAAAAGTCGTTCCCTTAGCAAAAGAGTCTCGCTTAACAAAAAAAAAAACTTATAAACTAAATTGTACATAAACACATTTATTAAAAAAACGCACATTCTAAAGATAATTTGTCACGCATACAAAGTTCTTTAAGTGATTCAATAAAATTTTGGTGTTTCATTTTTTTTAAATGAACTCGTAACTCGTTGTCAAATTCGCTGAGAGCAAAGTAACGGGACCACGATAGGCGCCATCTCAGTATTCTTTCCATCATGGTGAAATGCCACCTTGAGAACGAGCATAAACTTTCAATTGTTTGGTTGATACTTTACGAGATATCGATCACTACAGCCATCTACCGAGAAAATAATAAATTCCTTTTTCCCTTAACCAGACCAAAGGCCATAGACCTTTCACAATTATGGGTGCATACTGAAATATATGAATTGCTCGTGGATTCTAAAACAAGTAAATGTAATTCTATCACACTTTCATTTAGCTAATTTTCCATTGTCTCTCTTCTTTTCCATTAACACAAAATTTAATATTTTCTGCAATTTCTTTGGCACTAATTAATAACGCTTGTGTTGTTTTTTTTTTTTGTTATTTCTTTTTCTGTTTTTTGTTTGTTTATTTTGTGCCTGTTTGCACTCCCCAGCATCGCACTCACAAAAATTAATTTGGTTTTTACAAAATTTAATAACGATTTTTCGCGCTAATGAGCGTTTTAATTTTTACGCTGAGCCAAAGCCAATCTGTAAATACCTTTCACTCACAAAATACGCGCGCGACTCGCATACATACAAACGTACTTACATTCAGATTGCATATTTTCATAAATCACCATTCAACGTGAAAGGCACCCAATTGAAAATATGAAAAAGAAAAACCAAAAAATGGAAAAGTAGAAACAGTAAATATTTGCATTTTATGCGCGCGGAAAATTCAGTTTGGTAAGAAATGCTGAAGCAAATTATAGTTGTTCACTGACATTCGACTTGACTGCGTCCGTCCAATTTAGGGTGAATACAATCATGCTTGCAGTTATATCACTCCTCCACTCCTCAGCACCGCTGTAAGCTGGCAAACCTTGCCAGCCGTTAGGCTCCATGCAATAATTCAGCGACTTTGCCACGGCAGTGGGATATAGTCAAATGGCGGAATAGTGAAACGAAAAATTTGTTGGAATAGTTAACTGAAGGTCATGTGGTAGAGCGAACTGCAGAGAAATGTAACAAAAAAGAAAGAGAGGAAACACTTTAAAAAGTGTACTTGCACTACGCGGTGTGTTGGCATCTGGGAGGTCACGATTACAGTTTAAAACGCGCTGCGAAAATCGCAAAGCTATACAAAATAAACTCTATTTGTAAAAAGCAACAAGCAAAACAGCTTGAAGTCACCGTGAAGAGGTCGCCGGACTAAGTGCATGTGTCCCCGTGGAGCGTTGTAAGTAGTACAGTGCGTACAGTGGCTCACAGAAGTATTTTGCTTGGTATCTTGTATGCACAAATTTAAAATTTCTGATGATTGCGCATCTTCTAAAAAAATTTAGTATTTAGCCACCACAAGTAGTGCTTCGTGAATTAATTATAATAAAAAACATACGTGCTTGGTTATAAAAGTATTTCGCTTATTAAAACCGTTACTCGAATCAGATTCGTTGGTTTATTTAGTTTCAGTTGTGCAGAGTGGTGAAAACTACCAAAATTTCATCGAAGATGTGGCATAGATTCTTTGCTTTCACAAAACTTGGTTATCAGGCGTATCATTGACTTTACAAAACCACCCGTGAGCTGGCAGGAACCACTGTTAATTACAACCAATAAGAGACAAAACGTGGTCACTTATTAGCCTCGACTGAAGAGCAATTTGATCGTTAGAGAGAACACTTTTCCACCATTCTAAAAACGGATCCTCATGCGGACAAGCCGTCGCCTGCTAGTCGTCTCTCACTTACTATGACAAGCAGAAGTTGCTCTTTGGCCTCGCAACCTCCAACCTTTCAAATGATTAGGGATGCTATATGTCTGGCTTCGTTCTCGATTGCATCCGAATACTTCGATATTAGGCTCATTTGAGTTCCCGGCTACAGCGGCATAGAAGGAAACTGCTGGGCTAATGAGCTGGCTATACAGGGAACTTTGAAGACGGTTTCGTCGCGAAATGAGAGGATTGGGGTTCCCTTAAGAACTTGTTTTCTGCTCCTTTAAAGATGGAAAGAAAGACGCTCGAGGGAACTCCTAAGGCTAACAAAGCCCCAGCTCTCGAATATGGTGGATATCCTTACCGGACATTGTCCCTTAGGTGTCCATACGATGAGACTTGGGATTGCCTCAAGTCCGTTCTGCGGAAGCTGCCTTGAGGCCTCGAGTCAACTCAGCGAGCGTTGGGCTAGTGCGCAAACGTGCAAGGCCGCGAGATTCTTCTGGCCATGGGTAGATCGGGGGCGCTCGAGAGAACTACAAAGGCGAATAAAGCCCCAGCTCTCGAATTTGGTGGGTATCCTTACCGGGCATTGTCCCTTAGGTGTCCATACGGTGAGACTTTGGAGAGCCTCAAGTCCGTTCTGCAGAAGCTGTCTTGAGGACGACGTGGAATCATGTCAACACCTTCTTCACAACTGTCCTGCTCTCATCTGGCAAAGATTTCGACATCTGGGTTCTCATTTTTTCGCTACGCCTGCTGATATAGCGGGTATAAATATCGCACATCTGGTGAAGTTCGTCAGCAGCTTGCTGGGGCTAATTACGAACTTAAATCAGGCACCATCGACGTCGTCGTGAGCGCATTGTTATCATTGTTTAATCCCAAGGCTCCTTCCTTCCCTTCTCCTTTCTCCTTTCCCCTGTATGGCAGCACAACGGACGATTTTGAATATTTGTACAAGTGGGCCCCAAGCTAGAATATCCATTTAACCTAACCTAATCTAGGAAACAATAAGTCGCCGTGTTATGATGGAGTCACATCAGAAATGCTCCCACAACTACCGCTAAAATACTACACCCCATTTTTGTAAAAATATGGGATGAGGATAAGTTGTGAGATGATTGGTTATAGAGATTCTTGGTTACTGTGTCAAAAAAGGGACCCTAAGTGAGTGCAGAAACTATAGGGGAATTATGTTGCTATTTATACCGTCGAAAGTTTTTACAAGAGTACTTCTGGGCCGCTTAAATAAGAAGCTTGACATCGCAATACCCAGGCAACAAACGGGGCTCCGGCCACATCGTTCTGTCGACCAAATCAACGCGTTAAGAATAACTGTTGAGCGGTCGGCCGAATGGAGAGCGGCTTTACACCTTGTTTTCGTCGACTGCAGTACCGCTTTCGACACCATTTATAGGGTATGTCTCTGGGACGCTCTATATCGTCGAGGCATTGCGCCGAAAATCATCCAGCTAATTAAAGCCCAGTACGATATTTTCAAATACAGAGTTAAACATAATGGAAGTCTATCGTCCATCTTTGACTCGATATCTGGTGTGCGGCAAGGTTGCCTGATTTCTCCTATGCTGTTCTTAATTGTGCTCAATCTGTGCTTTCAAGATCTGTAGACGGATGCCGGAGAGGCATACAATGGAACATCGGGGAAGATTAATGGAGAAAAAACTAAATCGATTAAAGCGCATCCATGCAGTAGCTTTAGCGGTATGAATTCCAACATTCCAAACGTCAACCACTTCACCTGCCCGGGAAGTGTAACTCCTACAGAAGGAGGTGCAGACGACATACAAAGCAGAATCGAAAAAGGTCGTAGCACTTTTGCTCAGCTGAACAAGTTCTGCATCGATTTCTACACATACAAAGCTGTTTATTTGCAGTTCAAATGTAAAATCGGTCCTTTTTTATGACTGTGAGACCTGGGTCATGACAGCCTTGCTAGCAAATAAGCTGCAAGTTAACAAATTTTTAGACGTTTATTGCGGATATGATGGTACAGAACAATCCACAACTGGGCGAATTGTAAGCAGTTACCTATCCAGACCAAAATAAAACAGAGGAAGTGGAGGTGAATTGGTATTACTCTTTGAAATGATCCCTCAGAAATATGTAGGTAAGCACTCGATTGGAACCCGCTAGGCAGTAGAAAGAAAGCGCACTTTAGATGCACTTGGAAGAGAACTCTTGAAAAAGCACTTAAGGCTGCCGGTAAATCTTTCAAAGAACTCAAAGTCCACGCGAAAGATCGTGACTGTTGGAAGCGTTTAGTAGAGGCCCTATGTCCCATCAACGATGGCAGAAATTGAGAGAGGAATATTTGATTTCAATAACTTGTGAAATAATTTAGAAAAAATATTAAAAAAAAAAAACTTTGAAGGTTAAGTAAGATCAAGTAATCGTCTTCACAAGCAAAATACTTTTGTGCGCCACTGTACGTACGTAAAGCAGATATAGCAAGCAAACAGACACAGTCGAAGCGATTGCACATACCCATACTTCACAATTCACAATTCACTTCACCCTCTTCGCATCTCCGCTCTGCTCAAGCGTGCACACAAAAGCTACTGACCGAACTAAAAACCGATTTAAGCCATTAGAATACACTCGCTTAAGTGGACGAGTGAAAATGGCAAATGGCTGTGACTGCAACTGCAAGCCAGCAGCTATTAAGTGAAAAGTAACTGGTCTGGTTAGGAGTAGAAAGAAGGCAACGCGTGCCAACAAGCTGCCCCTGTCACGTTGGCAAACTTTGATTATCAAAGGAATTGCAACGTGAAGTGTGTAGTCAATGTGAATGAGTCAGTGTGGTGAGAGGCTGTGTGTGAAAGAGATAGAGTTAGAGAGGGAGAATGAGGGAGTATTCGGTGATACAACAGATACTGTAAAGTACTGCAAAGACCTTTTGGGGTCACCGTGAGTTTCAAACAACTTTTACAAATTCAGCTTTAACACTAATAGCAACAACAACAACAAAAATAAGAACAGCCAACATATACACAACTTCGTTTCAAAGCGTTGAATTTGTACGAATGTTAAAAAAGGCACTCCTTTTCGCTGCATTTGCTTACGATTGCCCGCTTTTTTATTGTTGCTGTGTTGCAGTTGCAAATTGTTTTACTGGTAAAAGTGTGAATTCTCGCTTAAAAACAGATTCCATTTAAGTATAACTTTGTTAGAGGTGTGTTTTTTTTTTTGTTTGGTTTTGCAATCTTTTTGTGTGTATTTTGTATTTAAATATGTATGTATGTGTTTATGTATGTATGTATGTATGTATGATAGATATGCATGTATGTATGTATCACGAAACTGTTTTGTGTGGCATCCACAAAAGTGTAAACGCAAACGAAGCTTAAGTGCGCAAATTGAAGCTGTCGTATTTCCATTTGCAGAGTATGGAATTTGACACTGAAGTGAGTGGCAGAAATGTCAAGCTGTCAAAATACAAAATTTAAATAAAAATATATCAAATCTGTACACGATTAAACATAGATGTGAATATATCTTTAACTGCATTATTCTACTATGTTTGCGCTGTCAGAGTTTGATCCATAATAAACGGGTGAGAAAAATAATTTTCTTTTTTCAATTTTTTTTTAAATTTTTTTTCAATTTTTTTTTTAATTTTTTTTTTTAATTTTTTGTATTCTTATTTTTTTTTTGGATGGAAAAAGAAGCACCGCCAGCAGTGATCAAGCACTTCATATAGAACGGAAATCCCTAAAATAAATAGAAGTGAAGTTGAGTGAAGTTCATGGGCCATCTTCGTCGTCATTTCAAGTCATTTATTTTGAGGGAAGGTTAAAGTTGATTTGGTGAAAAAGGCGCATTTTTAATATATATATTTTTTTAAGATTTTGGGTTGGTTTATTCAGTAAACTTCCATATATTTATGCAACATTTGAATAATATATATTAGGTTTGTTCATGTAAAAGTTATCCAGTATTTTGCCAGTAACTTAATTTCCGAGAATTCGCTCCTAAAGAGGAGAATGTAAGAAAAGTCCATGAATGTAAAACCAGTAACAATTTGCAAGTTTTACGAATAGCTGATTACATTATTGGCGAGAAAAATCATAAAAAAATACAATTTATTGAAGGTGAGTTACCTCCTATTAAATTAAAAACAAAAAATTTTGCAAATAAAATGCGAAATAACAAGCTTAGCATTATAGGTATATATATAATTGGCGCGTACACCCTTTTTTTGGGTGTTTGGCCGAGCTCCTCCTCCTATTTGTGGTGTGCGTCTTCATGTTGTCCCACAAATGGAGGGACCTACAGTTTCAAGCCGACTCCGAACGGCAGATATTTTTATGAGGAGCTTTTTCATGGCAGAAATACACTGGGGGGTTTGCCATTGCCTGCCGAGGGGCGACCGCTATTAGAAAAATGTTTTTCTTAATTTGGTGTTTCACCGAGATTCGAACCTACGTTCTCTCTGTGAATTCCGAATGGTAGTCACGCACCAACCCATTCGGCTACGGCGGCCCCCATAGCTTAGCATTACATCATTTTAGTTTATCCACACTAAGAAATTCCCTGTCATCATCGCTGTCAGATGAAGAACATTTCATTAGCGATTGCAATGTTGTGGGAATCACAGCTGTTTGCATATTTTTCTTGCTTCCGTCTGTGCATGTATGTATGTACATATAATATGATACCTATGAAATGCGACTTTTTTTTCAATTCCAAACGTTTATTAACAAAAAATGGTTACAAATTTAATCTTCAAAATAAGTGCCATCGCCAGCGACACATTTTTCCCATCTCTCAGGCAATTTGTGGATGCCGCGCCAAAAAGTTGGCCGTCTTTGGCCGCAAACCAATCATCGAGCCATTTTTTGGCTTCTTCGTGAGAATTGAAGCGCTGCTCGGAAAGTGCGTGGCCCATTGATGCAAACAAATGATAATCGGAAGGCACCAAGTCTGGTGAGTAAGCCGCATGCACCAGCGGTTCCCAATCCTGCGTCTCCACCATTTCCGGGGTCGCTCTTGTTCGATGTGGCGGTGCACTGTCATCAAGAAAAATTACTTTGTGACGCCGATCGGAATATTCTGGGCGTTGTCAGTGTATAGCGCTGTTCAAATCGGCCAATTTTCGTTGGTAGCGTGCAACTTCAACTGTTTCACCTGGTTTTAATAGCTCGTACCAAATCATACCACGCTGATCCCAGAAAAACCTTGCGGCCGAAGCGATTTGATTTGGCCGTTGTTTTTGGCTTGTGACCGGGCGGACCATACGATCGTTTACGCTAGGGATTGGAGAAATACATCCATTTTTCATCACCCGTAACGATTCGATGCAAAACAGACTGTATTTTGAACCGAGAGAGCAGCATTTCACAAGTGGTTTTTCGGTTCGCTTGCTGCCTTTCAGTCAATGCATGCGGCACCCCACTTCCGACCTTTAAAATCATGCCATGTCTTTCAAACGTGTGGAAATGGTTTTTTGGGTCACTCCCAACTGCTCTGCCATCATTTCTTGCGTTTGACCATCATCTGCATCCAACAATGCTTACAATTCGGCGTCCTCAAACTTTTCGGTCCTCGGTCCACACTAAAATCACTACTTCGGAATTTTTCAAACCACCTGAAGCACTGTGGTCTACTTAGAGCATGCCCACCATAAGCTTCTTTAAGCATTTGATGAACTTGGGAAGCGTTTTTCTTGAACTGATAACAGAAAATTAACGATGTCCGCAAATCGTAGTTTGAAGGCACGAGATTCGACATTTTTAAGAGCGACAAAAATGCATTGCTGTATGAAACGTAACAAACAATGAACTGAATATTGTTGACAGATGACAGACGAAAACAACAAGACATTTGGGAAGGTTTAAAAATATTCTTAGCGACATCTATGGACTAATAGCTGTAAGTCTCATGTCATAGGTAACTAGGTATAGGTATTGTCAAATTAATTAATAACCAAGAAGTAAAAGAAATAATCAAGCGTAAAACACGAACTATACCTTTAAATGCTCTCGATTTGTATTTCGGAAACTGCATCAACGGTGATAAGAGGCAGCTTCCACTCGTGTCATTGGCTGATTCCTACATATTTAATAACTGATTTCAACTAAACTTGATGAATTTTTTTCTAAAATAATCCCATAACCATTTTTATCTAAATTTCGAATTTTGTTTCAGTTTTACTTTACGATCACTTGCAAATTCCTGCAAGTAAAAATTTAGCCAGTAAAAACTTGCGAATTCCCCTCAAATGAAATGTAATTTTGTTCTCTCACTTTCCCCTATTTTGTTAGATTTTTGGATACATGAACACATAAATTTGAAAATTTGTAACAATTGGCATAAATTATTTGGTTCAAGAGCAGACCTATTTTTTTAAATTTTCATTAAAATATATCGAAAATTGAGCAAGTGTTAGTGGAGGAGTATAGAAAAAACAGTTATTATTATTTTTATATTTTGTAAAAATATGTAGATATTAATCTTGGGAGTGCAAGCTACAAAGGCCGTCGACTCCGAGTATAAGTTCTTAGCTATAAAGTTTTATTTTTTACCAAGTTGCTTTCTACTAAAAAAATTACAAATTCTTAAAATATTTGCTCAAGACGTTGTTCTTAGCAATTTTTTCTACTGATTAGTAAATAAGGGGTCCCGGTGGAGCTCGAAAAATTAGGGTATTTTCCGAAATGTTGTTTTACAATAAAGAAAAATGAAAATCAAAAACGATATTCAAATAGTTTAGGCTTTTTATTTAATTTCTTTTACAAACAAAATGGTTTTAAATAATTATTAAAAAAAATAATAATAATTTAAAAAATGGCGCTGAAGTTGACCCTCCCGAAAAATTGGACCTGGACGGTGTTGTCCATTTTCTCTATTCTATTTATCTGAAACACCAAAAAAAAATATTACTCAGTTTCTCCAGCTATGACCCGAATAAAAACAAAAATTTACAAAATGGCGCGGTTTTCAATTTTCAGGTGTAGAGGTTACGAAATAATATATAATAATATAAATAATAATATGGTTCTAAAATTTCAGACGATTCGGTTGAATAATTTTTTTTTTTTTTGTAACACCAGGTCGAGATAAATGAGTTTAAAGTTTGAGTTACAGAAGCGCGCGGACCACTCTCTACCTAAGTAATGGGCTGTAGAAGCTATAATATTGGGAAATTCCGCATGAAAATTTCACAGTATGTTCCTAAGATGCTATACTTTCGAAAAATCTATTGTTTGAAGTTTCTTGACCACCGGTTTCTCTTAAATGGTTTGGCCTAATACTCTCTAAAACCAAACAATTGTTGAAGAAATGATCGAAACACTTCACATTGGTTTGAGAGTTCGGGTGTAAAAGATGTTGGTGAGAAGATGTTGCGTATGTATGTATGTTAAATCCTTAGGCGTGTGAAAATGGTTGCTTGCGGCCGAGTGATGGATATTGTTGGGGTATCGTATCTATGTTGGTAATTTTTCTATTCTGTGCTCCTTTTTTGCTGGCAGTGTTGTCGAAACATTTTCTGCAGGTCGTTATAATCGTGTGTCTCATTTTGAAAAGAAAATGCTAATTCAAAGTATTTCCCTACACTATCTGCTTGTTCATCACCAGGAATGCCGAAACAACAGTTATTTTGCGTTGTACATCTTAACTCACAACAGAAGCATCTGAAGATATTTCTCGAAGTATCGCTGAAAGATGGGTTTAAGAAAACATGAAAAACTCAGCCAAATCTAAACCGATTTAGGCTTCTAAGGTACCACTACTAACCTACTGAAAAGGTATTTTTCCACCCCTTTCTTGGGAAAATAACTCATTGACGTCCCGAAATTGTTTTGCAGACCTTTTAATATTAACCTCTTCTATCGTCTGAGAACAAATATTTTTAAAAAGTAATTTATAATAGTATAATCGTCGGAAATGAGTTAACTCTGGAAAATGGAAACTGGTACCTAAGTTATTTGAAATTCGCTGGAAGAAGAAAAAACCTATAATTTTTTTTTATTTTAAACTTTTTAGGTAAAGTTCTTAGACAAATTTCGGATATATATTTTTTAGCACATTGAATTTTCATGTAATAAATGTCAATTTTAAGTAGCTTAAAATTCGCGTTCAGTTTTGATAATTTTTTTTCGCTGAAGTGTTACACATTTTGGTCCGTGTAAAACAGATATCGGTAAAGGTTTGAAATTTGGATGAAAATTCGATGAATTTTTATGAATTTTGTACAAAGTTTAAGTTGTTGTTTAAGTTGTGGACTCAATGGTTCCCCTTGTAGCGTTAGCTATACTTTAATAAAAAAATATAAATAGTTAAATCTGACGCTGGGAGTAACAAGAAAGAAAAAAAAATTAAATGATGTGAGGAACTTTTTCTAAAGCAATTTTTTTCTACAATAACTTTGTTTAAAGTTTTGTAAATTATCTTTAAGTAATCAGACATTTTAAAACTAAAAAAAAATTACGCTAATGGAAGCACGTCCTAGAATCATTTCTCTCTTTATTTTGAGAAAAAAGTTACTTAAAAATATTGATGAAAATTAAATATATAAACAAAAAAAATATAGATAAATTGTACAATTAATAATTGAAAAAAAATTTTAGAAATTTTAGAAATATTTTTTAAATTTAATTTTAGAATTTTTAAAAATTATTATTTAATTTTAGACATTTTCTTAATCATAAAATCGGAAATTTCGCCATTCTGTGTAGAATGCATTTTAGTAGATGTTTAACTAGGTTTAGTCAATCGGTTGAAAACTGAAAAAAACAAAATCAAAAACCAATTTTCTAGATATTTTTATCGCAGACATCTGAAGATATTCCTAAAGTTACCCACTTTAAAATTTAAACAAATAATCGACTTTTCAACATACCAAGTGGTCACCCGTAGGGACACCTGCTATCAAGCGCTGCTGCTTCATTGTTATCCTACTTTATTAAATAGGAAAATCAACTGATGTGCATATCATAACAAAACTTTCTTATCCATAAAAAGAAAATGATGCAGTTTGCCTTTTTTCACTAATTGGCATTTCGCATATTAAATACTGTGAGATGTGTGAGTTCTTCTTCATCAATCAGCCAAAATCCAAAGGTTCGTTTTACTCCTCCCAGCGCCTGGCGGGGATTCGACTTATAAATATTAAGTACAGTTCGTTTGCAAAGATTCCTTAATTCACTTCTCCCAACTGTCTTTGTTAAGTGGCCCGACTCACGCTAATCAATTTCACCAACTCATTTTCATTTTCATTATTCATGTGCAGTTGTGTGTATGTATGTATGCATGTATGTATATATGTATATGTAAAATCATCATAATTTCTATCCTTCGGCAAAAGCTAATTTACCTTTTGTCTGCAGTAAACCTACCTTTCCCCTACTGCCACCGTGAATGTGTATATGCTTGTGTATGTGTGCTAGGTGTGTGTGTCCTTGCGCGTCTGCTTGCTACTCTCCACATAATAACTAATTTTCTCTGCGCATATCTTTCATTTAATTTTCTTTGTATTCTTCTTCTATTATTGCAGGTTCCTAATATGCCACTGAAAATGCCAACGCACGACGAAAATGGCTGCATCACTACCACAACCACAAATACTAACACAAATGCCACCACACCCGCCTCAACGATGACGACGACGAATACATTTCGTTCGACGCCAACATCTGTTGCTACAAGCACCGCGATGGTGGCGTCTACTGGTGGGACAGCTGCTGCGTTAGCGGTAGCAGGCGCGCCCTCGTCGTCCTTGTCGTCGTCGTCGGCATCGTCGTTGGGGTCGTTGTCATCATCCTTGGCATGTTTGCATCAGCGACGTTTTCTCGAATCGCGGCAATTACATGCACAACCGGTGGATGTGTCGTCTGCGGTAACAAAAGGTAAGTTTTACTTTATTTCAGCGATTTATTTATTTGCTATTTTAAGTGAAGAGTAAGTAAATAGTAGTTTGTTTATATTATATTATATTTGTTCGTCGGAAGAATTCAATTTCATGGTAATAAAGTTAAGTTTTTCTAGTCGGGCGTGGATTGTTATATTTTCCACAGAGCAGCATAGTCGATTAGTGGGTGTTTGCCCGAGCTTCCTCCTCCTATTTGTGACTTGCGTCTTGATGTTGTTCCACAAATGGAGGGACCTACAGTTTTAAGCCGACTCCGAACGCTGCATTTACATACAGATGTATGTACAATATAATAGCCAAGCTCACCTTCCGATACAGCCTTGAGCCCATATTTCGGATACACTAAGAACGCCTGCGGCTCTGACCATTTCGTCAGCGCTCTGACTACCCAGAATGTGCCTACATACCCGTGGTAATTTATTGCGACCTCTGGCTATTCTAGAATTTATCGCTAGTGCTGTCATCATCAAGAGCTGTGCTCGGCTTTCTGAAAAGTTAAGTCGTTTTTTTGCTCCCATGCAGTTGTTTCCAAATCCTCTACAACCCCAAACCCTAATAGTTGCTAGCAAAGTTACATTGCGGAAACGAGAGTGTGATATCTCGTACTTCAGAGAACGTCTCTTGTATTACGTCAATGAGTAGTTTGGGTCCACCGGCAATGACTTCCTTCTCATTTACTTTGCCTCAACCTAAGCCCGTCCTAGTAGGAAAGTTCACTTAAACGTGGTTTCTGGTGTTTAAATGAGGAATAATGAAATCTATTTAGTTCTCCTCGAACCCTGGAAACTAGTCAATACTGCCACCAAGGCCAAATTGCCTTCGATTGTGGCAGTCAGATCCTTTGCGTCTGTTCGCTGCATCTTATTTATATTGAAACGTTTAATTCATCGTTTTGTTTTATACTCGTGAGGCAGCCGTATGTATTTTTTGTTGTTTTGTTAAGCTGATTCGGTTTCCTTCGCTTGCACAGGGAAAAATGATAAAATTACTCTGCAGCTTTCAACGTTATTTCGTCTGTTTTTAATGGTTATTTTAGTAAACTCTTCAACAAACTGCAAACTTCGAGAATCTGTGCTGTTTGCATCCAATCTCTCAAACCATATCTTAGATTATCCTCTAGGGCATTTGTCTGCTTTTTGCGGTTTTAGAGCACTTTTAGGATTCTTCGACATTCTTGTATATCTTTTGAGCTGATCATATGAACCCTAGAAACTTGATTTTAAAATGCTTTCATATGAGTTGCATAACTAGAAGAGCCGAAAAGATTGCAGCATGCAGACCTCTTTCAAAATCCCTTTTTGATCCATGCAGAAGCTTAGTCCCACAAAAGTCAAAAGACCTACACTTACATACGGTTGCGAAGTCTGTGTGCTGCAATCAAATGAAGTCGATCAATTAATTTGTTTCGAAAGAAAGATGCTCAGAAGAATATATGGCGCTGTACGACTTGAAGATGATACCTACCGCATTCGGTACAAAGACAAGTTAGGCAAACTTATCAAAGCTACAAATGTTATCAGATACGCCAAAGCGCAAAGAATTCGATGGCACGGTCACATTCTGCGAATGAGCAACGGTAGAACTGTAAAAAGATCTTCGAAACTAATACACAGTATGACAGAAGAAGATTTCCAAGAAAAAGACGCAGAAAAGACATAAAATTATGGGCAGATATAAGAACAAGGCGACAGAAGAAGAGGTCAGCCGAGGAAAGATGGAGAGATTGCATAGAAGAAGACATAAGAAATATGCGTATACCTGATGTCGAAAGAGCAGCTGAAGACTGCGCTGATGTGGAGGCGAATTGCAATGGTAGCTATGGTTCACCACAGGCTGTGATGATGTGATGGGGATGATGATGGAAGCTTAGTGTTCTAGCCATTTTATGAAACCATGTTAAATTCCTGATTTGTTTGTTAAATGTGCACCAAAACTGGTTTTATAGATCCGAAGCTCACTACCACTTTCTTCTATGTATCTTCGTTCAGTTCACAATACACCGTCATAGACCTTGAAAAATAATTCAGAGGTCAACGAGTCTGGAAGCTTTTCCTATGAAGGCGTGTTGCCAAAAAGAAAAACGATCGTTTTCTAATATTCACTTCTAATTCACCTTTTAAAATTGGAAAGTGATCACTGCATTGGATGGGCAAATGGAAGTTAAAGTTATAGCCAAAGTGGATCTCATAAACACATATCTTATTATTATTATTAAAATGCGCTCTGGAGTTTGATTATGCGGTTTGCTGAAATGGCAGTTTCTAATAATTATAGTCTTCTGCAATCATAACAAAGACAGCGCCTGGCGAGTCCCGAGAGTATCCAGTGAGAGTTTGTAAGCCTTCTCTATCCAGCTTTAGGAGCGCATTTGATGCGCCTCTGAAGGAAAAATTAAACCGTTCAGCCTGCCTCTGTCCTGGGCTTCCATCCACTGTCGTATGAGTTCCTTGCCCTCCCAGTCTTTGATTTCCTTCTCATCATCAACATCATCATAGGAATTACAGCTCGAGATAAGACAGTGCTTCCTTTACAATCGCACCCATACATCGCGGTTCATTGCATCTGCTAGCATTTATAAGGCGAAAATCTGCATCAACATCGTCTACCCATCTTCTTGGAGCTCTTCCACGCTTTTTACTGCTCATAATAAGCGAGTTGAAGGTCTTTTTCATAATCCTGCTGTCGTCGAACCTGAGTAGGTGTCCAAACCCTCTCAGCCGCTGAGTTTTCAACTCTTCAGCCCTGATATCAGCTCTGCGATCTCATCATTGCATCTTATTCTTTAAGATCGATCAGCTTCCCTTACTGGTACAAATATCCTTCTTTATGTTAGATGTCAGTACCCATGCTTCGCAGCCATATGTTGCTACTGGTCTTATTAGCGTCCTGTAGATTTGTAGCTTACATGACCTCAATAGTAATTTATTTTTGAGACGTTTTGGTTTCCTTCTACGATTCCTTACGTGAGCTTTGGTGAGACTGTGGTTCTGTTCTGTTTGGTGAGACTGTGGTTCCTAGTTTCACCAGGCAGTCTACCTGTTTGTAGCTGCCATGACGTTCTACCCAGTACCGAGCCCAACAAAATGGTGTTATTTGCTGCTAGTTTGTGAAATATGTTAGTTCTACTTTTTTCTTCAACCTCCGCTCAGTTCAAGGTACAAAGTTGTCTTTCGTCCTTTGCAAGTAACTAGCTTTTTGCATCCTTTAGTTTTCGTGGCACTATTAACGGCTGTGCGTTTCAGAATACTTTTTATAGGGTGAATTTGAAGAAGCATCCCCAATGCTGAATATAACAGAAACTGGAATCTTCACCATAAACTTAAATCCCGGTACCGTGCTCTAGCCGAATGGTTTGGTTTCGTGGCTATGATTCGGCCAAACACTCAAAAAGAGTAGATAAATGTAAAATTTTCTAAAATTTTAGCAAAAGTTATGTACATAGAATAGTCAAGATACAAAATTACTTTTAAAAACTATTGCGGCTTTGTGATAAATCCTATACCATCCACTGGGGATCGCCATTGTCGAATGTGCTTCGGTAGGTGGTTCTAAGACATTGGATTCCTTAAAACGCTTCTCATAAATATAATCTTGTATTTGATAGCGACTGGACTCTCCAGTAATCATCCTGAAAGTATGCTATTAATTTATATGAATTTGAGTTTTTTTATCTAAATTTTGAAGGCTAAACGTAACACATAAATTTTGATGCCTTTTCAAATTATCTGCTTGATCGCCAACAAAAATTTGTTGCTGTCGTTAAAAGTGGCTTTCAACACCTTACTATCACTTGTCCCTAAGTACTTTTGGAATCAACTAGGCTTTTCCAAGCGAAAAAACAAAACGTTTTTCTACGAAATACAATCAAATTCTCTTGTCCACTGCGAACATCTTCTTACCTACCTTCTTTGCTGGTAGCAAAAGTTATTGCTGTTGCGTGCGCCCATTGAAGTATGCAACATTTTTTGGAGTTCGCTTTGTACGCTTCGATAAAGCGTCAAAATGCGTGTAAGCATAAATTTCAAGAACTGGCTGTGTTTGTGCATTTTCCAAAGTATTCGCGTGTAAAATAAATCCTGACAAAGGTATGATTTTTTTCTCATATCTCACATACAAAGCAACGAGTAAAGAGAGCCTCTTGCAGGGGAGACATCACACATACATATATGTATGTATGGGTATATAAGTGTGTGGTATCTTATCAGCACGAAGCCACGCGAAGGGCAAGAATATGTTTTTGAAGGCGCATGCATGCACACGCACACGCATACATTTTTTAATGCATATACACACACATGGAGCGGTGAAACGACGTTGCTCAACGCTTGTAAGTATGCAAGTTATTTTTGTAGAGAGCGCAACCAGACACAAGACAGGCTGCTTAAGACTTCGTTGATTTTTGTTTTTATTTTTTGTTTCTTTTTTTGTTTGCTCATTCTTGCAACTGCAACACTGTAACTGCGTCGAATTGCGTGCATCTGCAAAGTTCTTCCTTCGCAAGGCTTTTTTAATTTTTATTTTTTATTTTTGAATTTTTTTTTTGTATTTATTACCTTTGCTCTTCGCACTTTTTCCTCTTTTGCTTTCCATAAAAGGCTCTGCTGCATGGCACTGCATTTGTTTTGCTTTATTTGCTTGCACTTTCATTACTCTCTTCCTCTTTCTTCTTTAGCTTCCGTTCAGCCAACAATGATTTATCATTTTCAGGTTATATATTTTTTTCTTCTCTTCTTTCCTTTAAAGAAATTTATATATTTCGCCCAGTTCTCGCTGTTTATACCCGCGCACTGTGCACAAGGGTATTATAATTTTGTTCACATAACGGTTGTATGTAGCAGCATAATGGATTCGAGGTAGATGTAGACAAAATGATCAGAGCAGTCGATTTAGTCAAGTCTGTTCGTCCCTGTACACGTTAGTTGGAGCAAAAAAAAATATATTTTTTTTAGTCATATTACCCTTTGGCCAGAGTTGTACCCTTTGGTAGAGTTGTACTTAAAATGAGCGAAATCGCTCAATAACCACGCCTACTTGCCATATAACGGTAAACATTTTAGTAAATGAAAAGAAAGCATGATATCTCTGTTAGAAATGAAGAATTATTCAAATTTTGTAAAAGTGATAAAATCACTAAATAGTAATATTCGTTCTCTAAAACTAGAGGATATTTACAGATTTGCCAAATAATCTGGAAAATGCTCACAGGACTAACTTACCTCGACCTCTATCTCTGTCTCTATTCTTTCCTATTTCTGTCTCTGATACTTTTCTCCTTCACTCCTTGACTATCTACCCTGCTTTCTAGGGCTCTAAATACAATGGGCTTTTTAGGCTGAGTGTTTTAGGAGCCCCAAATCTTTCGGTGCTCCTTGGCTCGACCTATTCAAATTTCAAATTTCAATAAAATCAAAAAAGGAAATAAGCCGAAAGAAGGTGAGCGGTGCCACAGCCATTTTTGGATAAACACTTTGTAACAAGCAGTAACTCTCATTGCCTATTGAGATTTTTATTCCAAAAATAACAAGTGCAGTCCAAATTATATTTTACTTAAATATGCGCAGCTACTTAAAGTTCGATCCGTTCCGAATTTAGCAGTTCCTTACGTTGCTTTCTCTACTGGCATATGTATGTACATATGTATGCAGTGTATTCATACGGCGAAAAGACACGCATTATGCTATAGAACGAGCTTCTAAACACATGTGTATCTACACCTAAAAGTATGCATTATATGCGCTGCGGGCAACTGTGTGTGCAACTGCCAAATGCAGTGCGTGTATGTGCATGAATTTCTAAGTGTTATTGTAAAGGAAAAGAACAAGAAAAAAACTACGAAATAAAAACAAAAAAGGGAACGAAGAAAAAATGATAGATAGAAAGTAAAGCAATGCACGGTGAAGAAGGCGCAGCTGTCGGAAAAGTGGAATAGCAGATTCATCGGTGATGGATGGCATTGGCAGCACAATGGGTAGACAAGGAAGGAATGAGCATCTTACAAGATATTCATGCCGGTGGGTGAGCATAGGGAACCTGTAGTAAAAGAAAAATGTTTTCTGCTTGTGGCATGCAACACGAGCGTGCGTGATATAACGTGCAATGCAGAGCGCATAAGAAAATGTAGTGTTTAATACTGTAAGCAGGTAAAGGGAATTGAAATTGATTAGATCTTAAGTTCAAATGCGGAATATAATTTTATAATTTTATTTTTATTAATCATATAAATTTTCATATAAAAACAAAAAAAAAGTTTCATATACGAAATACGAGCGGCAACTTTTAGAAGACCTGACCTAATGGAGTTGTAGTAACTGGAATCATTGCTGAGGCGTCAGGAAAAGTGCGAGAAAGAATAACTTTCGAAAGTCAAGCCAAATTATTTCCCACTTTCTTAAGAAAACACCAATGCGCAGCTTAAGAAAGCCAAAAAAAGCCGACCTTCGTTCTGACTCACATTCCCTCAAGGGATGAGTGAAGGCTGAGAGTGCAACATTCGGCGGCAAGGCATTTGTGCAAAGCATGCTCAGCTGCGATGGCTCGAAGTTGGACGGAAGAGTGATGATCGAGATTGGTCGGGGAATGTCTGGCTTCTCTCTTCATTGCATCCGAATACTTCGTCATCAGGCTCATTTGGGTTCCCGGGCACAGCGGCATAGAGGGAAACTGCTGGGCTGATGAGCTGGCTAGACAGAGAACTTTGGAGACGGTTTCGTCGCGAAATGAGAGAATTAGAGTTCCCCTGAGAACCTGTGGTCTGCTCCTGGAAAGGTAGGGCTAGGAATCTATAAGTTCGAAATTAGGAAGGCTAAGAGGGGCCTTTTCTGAACCTTCTATGAAAACTTCAAGGGGTGCAATGGCTTTTCGAGGCTTAGACGAGTTCTTTCGAGTAGTTCCACTTACTTTGGGTGCTTGAAGAGTTTTCTCGAATTGGGATGTTGGACGTTGAGCGCCGAGGAGTCACTAAAGTTATTTCTCGTGGCTCATTTTCCGATGAATCTAACATCTTAACACCAGTCTGGGATGCGTGTCAATCCCCTCTCCTAACCATGGCTTGTTACTGAATAAACGGGGCTATATTCCAAGATTGCCGAGGACCGTGAGGTTTGTCTTTATACCGAAGGCAGGCAGGAGCTCTCTGCTTTCAGTCAAACTGTCTTTCATCTTTCTTGCTAAAAACTCCGGAGAGACTGATTGACCTGCACATAAGAAGTTAAATTACTCAGAAACGTTTCTTGCACACTCAATATGACGCCTTTCTCGACATTGAAAAACAGTCTTCCTGGAGGCAATCGTTAAATCTTTGGATAAACTGGGTGTCGAAGCCGAGCTTGGGGGCCATCTCGCCTAAAGCTGTATTTTGGCTCTATAATACCATTATGCAGCCAATTCTGTTGTATGAAGTCATCGGTGGAACTCACTGGGAAGGATGGCATCGATGAAGAAGCTGGAGAGCATCTAAAGGTCTGTGCACATTAGAATTAGTGGGGCACTTCGAACTACTCCTACTCTAGTGCTTAATGCAATGCTAATGCAATGGTACATTACAGGCAAAGCTGAGGTACGCAGGTGTTTCTTGTATACTCAATATGCTTACTATACCAGAAGGAGGTCGCAGTAGGCGCCTTTCTCGACATTGAGAGTGTTGCAATAACGTCCTGCCGGAGGCAATCATTAAATCTTTGTATCAACTGAGTATCGGAACAGACCTTATCAGATTTATCTACCTATATCTCAACTAGTTTGAGATATAAAACGATTAACAGAAGCGCTTCAATGGTCTCATATGCAAGCCCTTACACACAACTAGCGAATTTCGAACTCCATAATAATTTCATCACAATTCATTTTGGATGTCATTTAACGAAAATTTCAAATTTAAATATGTAAATGTCAGCCTCATACTCTCGCACAACTCTTCTCAACATGAGCGCCACCATATTTGGGTTAAACGACGATGGCGGTGCTAAAGATGGATGACAAAAAAATGCGGAAGTCTGCCATTTTGAGTGCACAAAAGCATATGAATGAACGAGCAATTCACCATCATGACACTGTTCGCCAGCACGTCCAAGCAGAAGTTTCATTCAGGCAAGCATTTGATTCCCTTCTCTCTCGACGCTTTTATGCGACAGTTACAGCTCAGCATTGTTTGAGAAGAGCAAAAAAGAAAAGCGAGAAGTGGTGGAAAGCAGAAAGCAAAAAAAAGGTACTGCAGTTGCATGTGAATAATGCAAATATTGACAGTAATGAAAAAGAAATCGAGAAATGTTTCTCCCAACAGCTGCAGAGCCGGCAGTAAAGCAACAAGGATATGTTTTGATTGCTAAGTGAAAGGATTAGTTAAGCTGCACCTCGTGCACACGCACGCACGCACACATACTTGCATGAGAATCCGCACTAACCGAGTTGAACTCTCGTAATGTATCGTACACACCTGCTGCTGTTCCTTTTCCATTCACCCTGGCTCTTATGGGCTATTTGCTTAACTAAAAGCTGCATTTTCTAAAGTGACATGCATAATTTACCTGTACGAGCATCTCGTGGGGCAGGCGGCGCACAGCAAGTGGATGTGGGTTACAGCTATGCATATCGAGTTGGTTGGTTGGTAGCCGCTCCCTGGTAGAACCACAGCTGTAACCTGTATGTAATCAAGAGATGTGAATATCGAATACATAACAGGGCTACATTACCGTTTCGGAATGAAGCCGAGAAGCAGAGAGCGGCGATTGCTGGCTGGATTGATTAGGGGACACAGTATGTGTGCTCACTTAGCAGGGATACTAGAAATGCCATTTTTTTCCTTTACGTTTCCGATTTCGGGATTTCGTTAGTGCAGTCCCGATAACCTGAGTGTTTAGTCTCGAGATTTAGATGTTCAGCTACTTTACAAAAACTTAAATCAAAACAATTTCATAAGTATTTGTTGAAGAAGCTTCCTATTAATAAAGAAAGGGATTTTAAATAAAATTGTTGAAAATTATGCCATTAGTAACAAAATAAAAAAAATCCGTAAATTTATACGCATATAATACTAAAGGGTGATCAATTTAGAGATATCGGATTTTAAGTTTAAATAAAACAACGAAAATTCAAATTGATTGCGCAAACTTTCTTATTTTTGTGCAGAACCATTAATGACATTTATTTCTGAAACATAATCCCTTTGGAATGTTGGCTGCAACTGCGCCGTAATTCGGCCTTCCGCCAACAGCAATTTTCAATGACCCGCTAGAGGACTTCGGTCGGTATCTCGTGAAGAGCTTTAGTAATGTGGGCTTCCTATGCCTCTTGCTGAAGCTGGTTTATCCACAAAGCATTTATAGTATACTTTACATGCCTCCACAAATAAAAGTTCAAAGGTGTGATATCACACGATCCACTGGCTCGAGACGAGAGATAACTTGCTCACCAAAACGACAAAGCTGTAAATCTATTATTTCACGGGCTGTATGACAAGTAGCGCCGTCTTGTTGGAACCAAATGTTATGGAGATCACGGGCATCAATTTCCCTTATCAAAAAGTCGTTTATCTTGGCGCGATAGCATTCGCCATTCACTGTTACTTTGGCGCCAGCCTCGTCTTTGAGGAAATATGTCCGGATAATTCCTCCAGACTATAAGCCTCCCCGAACGGTTGTTTCCAATAGATTTAAGGGGGGAGCCTGGTTTATAAGGTCAAAAAAATCGATTTTTTTTTTCGTTTTAAGCGATTCCTAATATATTTCAGAATATTCACACAAAGTTACAGAGCCTAATTCTCAATATTTCCGTAGATACAAAGCCAAAAGTAGGCGAGCGTTAGGTAGTTACGCTGTGACCGGACAGCTATAGTACAAACTTTATCTTCTTTTCTCGACTTTTCATTTTTATGATTTCTTTGAATTGGCGTACGTCAATGAATGGAAAAAAACGAATGAACCTTTTGAAATGAATCATAGCTTGTTCCCTTCAGTATTAAATTCTCTTCTATTTGAACTAACAAAAGAAATTAAAAAAAAATTTTCAAGATTTTTATACCAAGTTCAAGTGAATTTTTTTTTCATAGAAAGGCATGTTTTTCTTTAAAGCCTCCAAAAAGTTTAAATTTTAGAATTTCTCTCAGTTTTCTTAGTTCATCTATAATAAAAAATCATGATAATTAGAAATCCATTTGAATTTTTTACTTTAGATAATAATTACGAGCTGTATCTTTTTTTTAGACCTCATAAACCAGGCTCCCCCCTTAATGGTTATTCTAGAATGATTTCGCGTGGCTCTTCAGCCAATTCGGCCAATTTGCTTATTGACGTAGCCATTAAAAGTGGGCCTCATCGCTGAAGGAAACTCAAATCACAAAATGCGGAGCTTGCGCGAGCTTTTCAAGATCTGTTTGATGCTTTATGACGCTTTGAAAGATCGACCGGTTTCAAGTCTTAGACTAGCCGTATGTTACACACTTTCAAACTAAGATTTGTGCGTAAAGATGTCGAAGTAGCGCCGTAAAATAGGCTGATTAGTTGAGATCGGCACCGAATTGATTCTTCCGGGTCTTTAGCTAAACTCTCATTCACAGCCGCAATATTCCGTTCGGGCTGTACGTGGTCCAATCGGTCGAGTATTATCCAATAATGTAAAATTATTCTCAATTTTCCCGATGGTTGGCCGAGTAGTGCTTTCGGTAGGCCGCTTATCTACACCATAAGTTGGCCTGAGTGCGCGAGGAACACTTTTCATAGAGCGTCGATTTTCGTAATATACAATAAATATTTGTACAATTTGTAAACGTTGTTGAGGCGTAAGTCTTTCCATGATGAAATGCCAATGAATACTGAACAAAATTATGTATTTAGTTTGACAGTAGGCACGCGGGATCTGTTAAAATAACTCTATAGAAAAAAGGTGACTCCAATCTTAACACCCTTACGAATATCTAGTGGTCTGAGCAGTTGTTCGGTCAAAGGCTTTCAACGACAAATTTCGCTCTTACTGAATTTAGTAGAAAGCAAAGCGATTTGGAAACATGTACCGCTATTTGTATGGCAAGCATTGCTGGATAATTTCCTCTGCTTCTCTATGAACTCTGACTCTATCGCATCAATGCTTTCCTAAATATGAACGTGTTGTCAGTGCTGTTTGATTCCAAAGGATGTAGAATAAATATGTAGAACCTTCACTGGCTCTCGTAAAAATAGATATGTATGCCTTGAACGTCCAGCTATTTATATAATCGCCAACGAAATGTAACCTAATCCGACACTTTAACGTATTAAAAAAGCCAATAACTTCGAACTAATTTACATTTATTACAGTATAAACATTTTTGTGAACCTGCTTCACTTAAACGAGTGATATTTGATGTGTGCGCACATACGACGAACGTGACAAATACCATTGCCTACATTAAGGCACACAATCAATGTTATTAGCTTCATCAACGCCATTGGTAAACATACCGGCATCAATAGCTGTACTGATTGCCAATGAAGCGTAAAACACATAAAAAAGGGCGCTTGCAAGGCGGTGGAATCTCAGAGAAAGAGGGAAGGAGGGAGAGAGAGAGAGAGGAGGAGAAAAAAATAAAGAGAACAAACAAAGAAGAAAGTAAGTTAAAGGAAGATGGGGATATACGAAAAGTGATGGAAGCAGCGCAACAGCCGCAGCGAGTCACCAAAAATAATGGACACTTAGTGCACAATTCGGTATGTGACGATTGAAAACTTCTTTCGCTTCTCCCCTACACATCCACTCAAATAATTGCGTGTTGTTGTTTCTTACATTCGTAAGTGACAAGGAGGCAAGCAACAAATAGAAAGCGAGAAATCGTGGGACACCAGCGCTGGTGGCACTGGGAACGTGCCGCAACGCTTGAGAAGCCACAGACGAAACTGAAATTTCTTTGCATTTCTTGCTACTCCTCATTTGAATGGAAGCCAATTCGGAGAGAAATGATGTGGGAATGGCGTGACATCTAACTGAAGATAAAGTGAAAAACTTTGCAAAAACAAAAAATCTGGTCGGTCAACTGAGCTGGTGGAAAAATGTGGGTGGGTGGTTTAAGGTAAATAAAAATTGCAAAGCGCGAAGCAAAAGGCACTACAGCGACGGTGTAATCAACAGAAGGCAAAACAATTTGTGAGTGTTGTCAGAGAGGAGCAGGAGGAGATAATAAAATTAAAACTGCTAAAAATATAAACACTGAAAAATCCAGCGTAGAAACTCACGAAAGAGTGAAGCAAGTAAAGGTAGCGACAATGGGCAATGCTGCGTGTATGCCTTACAAAGAATTGCCAACTTGCTAGCTGCCAAATTGCTAGTTGTTCTTCCTCCTCTTCACCTCGCCAAACTCATTTCATTTCGCTTTCGTCCTGAGTGTTTAAAAATTCGGTTTTGCCTTTATTGCTGCTATTGAAGTGGTTGTTATTGCATGAATTTGGCAATCTTGAAGTCTGGAGACGTGGCCAAATCTGGAATATAGTCTGCTTACACTACCGTATCCTCCTACCAAGCCTGCTTTTCTTCCCCTCCTCGACGCTTGCTGGCGCTCACAAATGCTGGATACGTGTGATGTGTTTATTTTTCTTGGCAAGTGTTTCTGTATTTTTATGATTTCCGTCGGCTGGGCGGATGCGAAGGATTTTACTACTGGCGGTGAATTGAGTTGGCGTACAACAACACTTGT